>JAQQAE010001524.1:0-25173 GCA_029823295.1 Pseudamia nigra
CTATCCCCGTCTTCATTGATTCTGGCGCAGATGATAATTTCATTGATGAGACTCTAGCAAAACAGCTCAAACTTTCTTTCTCCCCTCTAGCGGTTCCCCTGTCCGCTGAAGCCATCGACGGCAGCGCGCTTAACCGTATCACACACATCACCAGTCCCGTAATCATAGTTATTTCCAGCAACCATTCAGAAAACATTCCGTTGAAAGTCATCTCGTCTCCTCGCACCCCGTTGTTATTAGGTTTTCCCTGGCTCCAGACACATAACCCCCACATTGATTGGCGTTGCAACAAAATCCTCACTTGGAGCCCATTCTGTCTCGCACACTGCCTCCGGTCCGGCCCTGAGATGCGTGGCCGCCCAAAACCAGATGTCGTGGGCTACACACCTTCCCTGGGTCGAATACGCTCATAATTCGCAGGTGTCCACCGCCACGGGTATGTCACCTTTCGAGGCATCTCTCGGGTACCAACCAGCTTTGTTCCCCAAAGAGGAGGACGAACTGGCAATGCCATCCATTCAAATGCACCTCAGGAGGTGTCACCGGACCTGGAGGGATGCCCGGGCAGCCCTCCTCCAGACCTCGGACAGGAACCAGTGCATCGTCGATCATCTGCAAACCCCGGCCCCTGACTACCAGCCCAGCCAGCAGGTGTGGTTGTCCACCCGGAACATTCCCCTTCAGGGAACGGACCAATGAACCGGCACCTCGGTTCATCGGTCCATTCCCCATCCATAGCCCAATCAACCCTACAGCAGTCAAACTGACATTACCCACATCCATGAAGATCCATCCGGTATTCCACGTCTCCCAAATCAAGCCTGTCACTACCAGCCCCCTCAACCCACCATCTGCAGCACCACCACCACCCCATATGATTGACAACCACCCTGCCTTCACGGTCAACCGTATCCTGGATGTGCGCCGGAGGGGTTGGGGCTTCCAGTACCTGGTCGATTGGGAGGGGTGTAGTCCGAAGGAGAGGTCCTGGGTATCCCGGGCCAACATCCTGGATCCAGGGCTGCTTTGTGAATTCTACCGTGCCCATCCAGACAAGCCAGGTCGGTCCCCTGGAGTGGACCGTTAAGGGGGGGGTACTGTCACAATCCTGTTATATTGGCACCCTCTGGTGGTGTGTTGGTGTGCTTGTCTCCCTATCTTTTGCAGGTGCGCTAATGACGGATGGAGGACTCACAGCTGCAAGCCATCTCCTCATCAGTCTCTGATGTATTTCTACCTGACCTTTCCAGTCAGCATTCGCCAGTCCGACTGCTTTCTCTAGTGGTATAAAGTCCACACCTGATATCCTCCTACTAGATCTATGTACATCTACTTACCTGGTCTCTCTTCTTCCGCAGTCCGTGGTTCCGTCCAGCTGCCTGTTTCCACTGCCCTCCTCCTGTGGAGTTTCCGTCATTCCCGTCTGCCTGGATACTCCGCCGCCATGTTTGTTCAAGTCACCCGTCTCCTTCGTGTTGTTCGTCCTCCAGCCAATGTCCTCACGAGTTCCCTTGATGTGACACTTTTGCACTATTCTGGCACGATTGTAGATAAACACACTTTCACCTGACTCAGCAGTGTTGTCCGCCTCCTCCCTTGTGACAGGTGCCCCTCATAACGAATGTAATCCGTTCCAGCGTCATGCTCTGTGTTCGAATTATTCTTTATCCAAAGCAACTTTTTCCATAGGAATACATGTAAAACTAATTAATTAATTAATTCTGGACCCACGACAAACTCCCATATAAAGTATGTATTACACACCCATACGTGCACATTTATTCATTATTATTATTTGAAAAGGAAGTTATGTTAATTATCTGAAACACAATGCATAAAATTAGTTCTAAAAATGATTTTGAATGTATTCTTACCTTGGCTTATGACTTGGTGGTGTGTCCGTGGACACTGCACACGTCCATAACTCAAACACAGGTCCAGAAACCAGAGCTGCCGGCTCTTAACACAAGCTGGGGCTGCTGACACAGGTGGATAGCCGTGTCAACACGCCGACACAGCGCTGCCCGGCCCCACATGCCGGCATGCCGCTGCCCGGCCCAACACGCTGGCACGGCGCTGCCCAGCCCGACACGGGGCCCCCCGGCCCAAAACACCGGCACGGCGCTGCCCGGCCCGAAATGCCGGCCCGACATGCCGACACGTGGCTGCCTGGCCCGACACACCGACACGGGGCTACGGCTATGGCAAACAACATAGCTGGTTCAGGAGTGGAGTTACCTTATGATGGCAGAGGCTAGGACACACAGGACCACACTGTCGTGTTCTGCATTGAGGACTTGAGCTCATTCATAAATGCCAATGGTGAGGCAGTCTTGTTTCACTAGCGGCCAGCTTTAGCGTCTACCGCTCTTTCTTCCGGGTGAGCGCGCTTTGACTTCCGGGTCATTCTCGTTGAGACCCGGAAGTGACGCATACATGACCCGGGCATAGACAGATCTTTTTTCGTTTTTTTTGTTATGTGATTCAAATTTTTTGCCAATTTTTTCTTCGGTATCCGAATTTTTCGTTGTCAGAAGCGTTCATTATCAGGGGCACCACTGTAGTTCTACTTGAGTCACTAGAATTATAAAGTAGCAGTACTTTTACTTGAGTCCTGTTTCTGTTTGCTCTACACACCTCTGCTGCCAGGTCGTCCACAAGGCAAACATAACAAGTCTGTGAGGAGCAGCATCTCAACTTGGTATTATTACCTACATTTTGGCACATTCAAATTTATGCAGGAGAGAAATGGATTTTGTGTGTTCTTGATGAACAGTTGAATATATTTCATGCATTTTGTTTGATTTTCAGAAAAAGCACACATTTTTCATCAACAGTAAATTCAGGACGCATACCAGCTACATATGGTTTTGTGCTGCTGAAGTAAGCCACAAACCCTCTGCCCTGTGTTCCTTCATCAGACACCATCTCCAGCATCATGGTATTTGAGGTGGAAATAAGAGCGCCAGGCCGGAAAGTTCCACAAAAACGACCCAGCTTTTGTACCAAGTTGGAATGGCCGTTGTAAACATCCAGATAGTCATAACGACATTGTGAATCAGCTTCCAGGTCAAAAATGCGGAAGGAAAGCGTGACTACATTTCCCTCTGGGACCTGGAAAAGAGAAAGATCATACGAGTCAAACAGCGTGAGGCTGGAGTCAACATGTAGATATGTGGCAGGAGGAATGACTCACTGTGATGCGCCAGGTACATTTGCTGTTGGGTTTGTAGAAGCTTGGAAAGCCCTCACTGCCAACAAAGCCTGTGTCTGCAACCAAGTCTCCTCCACAGTTAAACACAGGTCTGGGACTAAGTTGAAGAATGAGAGTGGGAAGTATAAGTTGTGACTATTGCAGCCTGTTCTGCAGATCTGTAGCAATGTGGTCAAATGAATTTTTTTTGCAGACTGCAAAAAAACTGCTGAATGGGATTGACTTTAACATTTAATGACAGACTTAAAGTAAAGTACGTATATAAAATGTCTAAATTAATTTACTGAGGATCCTGAAACTGAAACTAGAGTCACATAAATCACATAATGTAGCACAAAATTGAACTTAAATAACCAAATAAGCACCTTACTTGTTCCTAACTACTTTTCAAAAGCACATTTCATACCTTGTGTCCCATTCCATAATGAATTACTGTATGTACTGTATGTTGTTTTACAAAGCACCCAGACAGCGCCGACCTCCACCAAGGCAACTCAGAAACTCTTCATAGTGAAAACCAACCATTGTCATATGAACTTATGCTCATTTCCCCCAGAATGTTATTGCACCCAAAGTATTATTCTTAAATTTATTTGACCTTTATTTATTGGATTCTTTGACCATGAAAACCTACCATGAAAAATAATACAATATGTCCATAATGGTGGTTTTCTGGAGCTAGCAATGTCAATGTTGAAGATATATCAAATCTGTGGGCACTGAATCAACAGACTTTTTACTACAATTTATTGTCAGTTGCAAGTCTATAGATTTATTTGTTACCTTACAGTAACTATTTTCCCTCATCCCTGTAAGTATAACCATTCTGGATCATTACATTAAGAATATTGTCCATAACTGGATCAAACTTTGTGGTTTGATAGAATATATTATGGTGTTATCCTGTGTTTCTTGGTGTTGTTTGTGGCATCACAAGGACAAATGTGGAATTTGTCTCTATCTCAGAATGGTGAAAATTCATTTAAAAATCTTCTGAATCCAGATGATGATCCAGATCACTCTCAGAATGTAACTGAATGGTCCTTGTGCTATTTCTGACCTATCCTGAAAATTTCGTCCAAATCTATTGATAACTAATGCTAACAAAATGATAACCTCCTTGGCAGAAGTGCACAGAGAGTGCACAAGCCAACAGTTATTTCCCAAAACCACTGTGATCACAGGATGTGGCCAGAGCAGATCCATCCAATCCATGGGTCAACAACTGTGTCTGTTATGATGAAGTTAGTATTTGTGTTACTTTATACTCTGTTTATCAGTGTAGAGTGTTTATGGAGGTTGTGTTCATAAGAATGTAAACAAAATGCTTGTCCTTCATTCTTTGCTTTGTAGAGGGAAAACTGTTACTGGACTTATGGTTAAAGCCACAACCAGAGAAACCGAACTAGGAAAGGAATGTCCAGACAGCAGACCCCCAGAGAAGTCAGACGCCTGCTCATTAGAGCCAAAATGTCCAGAGTTAGAGCCAAGTTGCTCTGATTCAACCCCACAGGCAGAACGGAAAGCATTGACATCTGTAGAACTCAGTCACTGTGCACTCACTCTCACATGAGCCAGAAATCATCAAGGCAACTCTGCCCAATCTCACAGTATACTGGAAAGAATTCAGTTAAAGGGACAGGAAAGAATTTAGAGCATGTTTTTTCTTCACTCAAGTTGCACAAAGTTGTCTTTTAACCCAATAAGCTGGATTTTGTCAAAACAACGTTAGTATCATATCCTTCCGTAATAGATGATTGATGGTCATTGATGTTGTCCAAGACAGTTTTAAAAACTGATTCTCATTCACTGCAAACTTACTTGGTGTTTTCTGTCTGCTGCGTCCTTATCCATCCTACATGCAGAGACAAAAACAAGAAGAGACTCCAAATGTAGCTGTCGTGCATCATGATGCAGTGCACACACAAGGCTGCAGACTATTGCGGAAGGGGGAATAGTAGCAGGAGGCAAGAGGTGAAAGACTGAGGGGAGGAGGCTTCTTGCACAAGATGGGCGGAGAGAATGAACAACTGGGGAGGTTTTACAGTGGGGGAGAGAATAGATTAAGACATAGAGAGAGATGCTGGAAGGGCAACAACTGTGAAAGAGAACCATGAGGGGGATGACGTAAGCAGAAAGCTTTAATTAGAGCCAGATGTTTTCTCTATAATAGCCCTGCATTCAATAGAGTAGACAGAGCTTCTAGGAAAAAGGACAGGGGTGTGTAGGGAGTACTTGTGGCAGAATCTTTTTGGAAATTCAGAGGAAGTCACGTCTTTCAGCAGCAGGTTTAAAAGAAAGATGGTCGTTGACTCTACATGTCTGACATCCGTTCAAGTGTGGATGATTATTACACAGGTTACACAGGTGAAGGAAGAGCCCGGGGCAGAGAGCTCTTAAGTAGGACAATAAATCTTTGCATTCCACAGGAGGCCAGATGCGAAACCTGTAATCTGCAGAGCTGCTGTCTTAATAAAATCATCTCAAGCAGCAACAAACAAAAAACTTTAGACTCAACATGGGTTTCAGAAACCATTGCCACAACCATATCTCCACATGTCCCATGGGCTCCTTTGGTTTGATGTCATCTGAGCCTCAGACTGTCTTTTTTGCCCCCCACCCCCAAGGAAGAATAACACTTTGTGGGGGGAGTATTCTTTCTCTGTTGAGATTTGCTGATGAGCCAACCTTCTGGCCTACATTACAGAGGCCTGTGGAGGGGATGCTGTTGCGCTAATACTTCAAAATCTGCCACTCTTATGGACTACGGACTTGCAACACCTTGATCAAAGTCTTGATTGAGCAGGATGGACAGCACAAAGCACCACCGGCTCAGTTTACATGTGGCAGCTGATTTTTTTTCCTCTGATGGTTTTATTTTGCAGCCTGTTTGAAAGTGTTTTTGTAGCTTTGGTAAAGATTTAAGACATTTTACATGGGGAGCAGGAGAAGTGAGCATTCCATGGTGCTGCTGTGTTGGGTTTGTGTTAAGTTAAAAGCCTGATAAGAGGCAGCAGAAGCAAGAATGCAATGAAGCATAACATCTGCTGGGAGTGAAAGCGTGTGCATGAGTGTAGCCACAACCATTCTGTGTGGGAGTAACAGTGACCTTTACGCTTAGCAGGACTCCAAGCCAAGGGTGTAGAATTCTGCAATAACTCCTTAAGAATCCATCAAAGTTGAACGCACATTCCTTTTTGTAGTGTCAAAAGGGAATAGTGGGGGAGGGCATGTCAAAGTGAGAGGGTGAGATAAAAAGTAAGAAAACCAGGGGAGACTGGAAAAATGGGAAATAAACTGAACTGACAGAAAGACAGTTTAACAAGATGAAAAGTAGTTTTTTAAATGCACCCCAGAGTTAGACCATGTTTGCACCTTCCTGCTCCAAAACACTACTGTATTATTGCTCTACACATTCCTTCGCCGAATGGCTCCCCTGCTACATTTGAGTTAATCATCGAGATTTACAGTAACATGATTAAACACAACACATGCAAACACTTTAAGAGGGAGGCGTATAGGTTAAAGAAACAGACTAGAAATGAATGCTTGCAGTTACGGGAATTCATATGTGAAGGTAACAGACCACACTGATGTTTTCATAAGAACTGCAAATGCATCTGTCCTCTGTAATTGTGGTCGTCTCGAAAAGTGTCCACAAGCAGTGCAGCACATTCAGCCATATTTCACATGGCTTCAGGAATAAACACTAACACGTGCGCAAAGATAAAGTTTTGCCTTGAAATAATGGTAATGTGCTGTTCATCATTAGACTCCAACAACACATTGCAGCTGAAGCCAGGCACTAGAAAGCTCCAGACTGTGAAGATGAAGACTAATATTGACTTAAATTCATGCCTGAATTGCACACAGTGCAGAATGATTGATGTTGAAATATTTAACCTCTGTTATAACTGTCAATTTAATCAGAGTGGGCAGTGCACCAAAAACATGATCTCACCTCATCTAGCATTCAAGAGGATATTGCAGCTTAATCTTGGAATTACTAAAGCTTAGACAGTGCAGATTTATGCTTAAAAACACAATTCAGTCAAATATTATCACAACAAACAGTGAGCCTCCCACAGCCTCCCCCAGTAAATGCAAAGACATTAATAATAGCATCACAGCTGGAAAAGTTATAAGTGAAGCATTAGACCCAAATGTCTGTAAAAAAAATAAAGGGCGCAGTGTCTCTGATTTCAACTGTTTTCCAACTGTACGTAATGTAATATATGGATATAGAGGACATTTATCACAAAAAATAAAACTGTAGCATTATCTGTAGTGCTGTAAATTCCAAGTTTACGAGGTGGGTAATTCTAATAAACTTAGCCTCTGCAACAGAGGCAGCTCTTAGTCTTTTTTTCCTGAAAACAGTCATTGACCGTGTTCTTGACAGCACTTGCAGACACATTGATATTCAATATTTGACATTCTTGACATCTCTCATTTCATAAATGATGGACTGTCTTTTCTTTTTGTGCCATGTTGAAAAAAAAAGATAACTTTTGACTGATAGTGCACTGTATTTTATATCATGATATTTAATGATTGTGATTTATTGTGATAAAATTTTTTATTTTGTGTCTATAATCAGAACTCATGTCATTGTAATGTTATTAAAACAAGTGTAAATAAAGAGTACAACTTCTGACATTAAAGGAAATCAGAGAGAAAAGGTTTGCGCTTGTGTTGTTTTGGCCCTTCATCTCTTTGCCCTTGTTACATTCATTTGTATTTGTTTTCTTATCCTCATCCTTTTCATTTTTCATGTCATTTTCATCTCTTTAGATGTTCTATGCTGTTTTGTCTAGCTGCACTTTTTTCTCATTTTTAATTTAAACTTTCACCCAGGATCAAAACTCTGCCTTTGAATCTGAAAAAAAAGAAATTACATAAAATAATACAATAAAATTTGAACTTTATAATGATAAATGTGTTTAACAGCATGCATTTTTGTATTTGCCTGGTTCTATATATGACAGTAAAATGATGACAACATACACATTATGTTGTTATCACCAGTGTTACATGTACAAATTTCACATGATGTGGAATGTGGAAGTTATGCACTAGTAGTTTTTATGGGGTGCTTTTTTACTTCTACTTAGGAGGCTTCATGAGTCCTTCTACTTCTACTTCCATCTACTTTCTGTTTATTCCACCCACCATGTACAGTATGTAACATGTAATCTTTTGTAACATGATATCTAATAAGCGTTTCAATAAATTCCTGCTTATGCTCATTCATTCAACCTCTGGTAGGAATGTAGAATGAATATAATGACATCAATCATAATTTTCCTTCCTGAATAATAAATCTTTATCTGCATTGTTTCACAGTCATGGATGTGTCAATGTCCACGCCATCATGGTGACACCTGGTGGCCAAAACAAGGAACTGCAGCCATGTATGTAGCACTGTCATTTATGTAGAGAACTCTCATAGTGAAATATTGCCACTGAATATATCTCTCCATTTACTGGTGTAGAGCAATATTTTTTTGAATTACATGAACAGCCCAGTTGAGAGAAAACAGAGGTGTTGTACCTCTGATCACATGCAGTTGAAAAACAAAACAAAAAAAACACTTATTTTCATGTTTTATGTCTCAACAGACAGTCTTAGGTGTCTTTGAGGAAAGAGAGAAAGATGACAAAAAGGATGTAGTTACTGGTGTGACAAAAATGGCGACCTTCAGTGGTAATTCTTATAATAGCATCTACTGCTAGAATAGCAGTCTGTTGCATTGCACTGGAGTGATGGATTGTTGAAATAATGGGCCTGCAATTAAGCAATTAAATCTTCAAAAAAATCTAAGTAGATAAAACAGAATTAACTTCTATCACTGTCTAAATTAAACAAGGCTCGCTTCCTCTCACTACATAAACCCCTATCTGAAGGTTAAATTAACCATCAAATCTACTTTGAACCTACACTGTTGGGGCTCTGTTAGAGATATAATCTCTATACTTAAGTCACTATGGGCAAATCCAGAAATGTAGCCTCTAGTTGCTTCAGGTTTATTGAAAACACAAACATGTATTCAATAAATACATGAAAGTGTATTTATTGAATATATACATGTGTTCAATAACAACTGTATGTGTTCAATTAATGTATACATGTGTTCAATAAACACACATACGTGTTCAATAAATGTTCTTATGCATACCGACAGAGGTAGATAGTACTCAGATATATTTATACATGTATCTGAGTACTATGTGTTTAAAAAAAGTTCTTATTCATACAGGCAGAGGTAGGTAGTACTCAGATATATTTATTCAGTTATATGTACCTGAGTAGTTTTTTCCTGTTGAGAGTAACTATTTGGCAAAACACTCTTCATACTCGGTTACATTTATGATAGAAAGAATGTAGTTACATCACCTCAATGAGTCCATTTTATACTGACTTTCTTTTTTTTTTGTACACAGACTGATCCAAATCAAACTGAACAACAATAATATTATGTATTGATACTGAGTCAACATAAAACAGTGGACGTCTCTTGTTCCCAAGTAGGGACAAGAGATAAAAATTAGCAATAGCTATAAACTCTCCATACACCACATCAGTTGTATTTTTTGTGATGGAACTATGTTAAACTGTATGATCCCTATTCAAATGAAATACTATTCTTCTATTCAACAAAACAAGGTTGAGAAGAAAGAACAAAAAAAGTTAACAAATTGAACAAACTAAGCAACAAAATTAGCAAAAATAATCAAATAAATTTAAAAAATGAGTGAAATTGAAGAAAATGAGAAAGAAAATGAACAAAAACTGAACAAAGTAACCAAAAAATGAGCAAAAATGACAATCAAATAAATGACCAAACCTTAACAAAATAATTAAGTTTAAAAAATTAACAAATGAGCAAAACAACTAAATGAACAAAAATGAGCAATATAACCAACAAAATTAAACAAAAGTTAACAAAATAAGCAAAAAATGGACAAGATACATAAAAAATCTGAGAATAACATCATCAAGTGTTTGTCCTTTTTTGTTTGACAGTAAACATGTTAACACCATTTTTACATATAACTGTTTTTTTTTTGGATGTCACTTCATATATGATTTAATGTGTACTTACACTGTGATTATCTGCAGATGAAGAACCTGTCCACATTCATTACATTATAATAAATCACACCTTATCAAGTTTCTCACTAGTCAAGTTTTTATGATACATTTTTTTGACTCTTACTCAAGTACTTATGTTTATGAGTGCTTCTACTTCTCCTTGAGTCATTAAAATTATAAATTAACAATACTTTTACATGAGTACTGTTTCTGTGTACTCTACACCCCACTGCATACTGGTAAGACACGCAGACACATACAAAGCACATGAAGCACACAAAAGTACAAAATACCACAGATACTGTTTTTCCAATATACATATATTTCATGATGTTCATCAATATAATAAGACATTGATAGATTTACACTACAATTATTTTATGTACTTCAGTTTTTCATTCAGTTTCCTCTCCTTTAAGTTGAGTCAACCTTGTGTAGTTTCTAATCTCATACCAAATGACAACACAATAAATCTATCAATAAATAAAAGCAAAGAAAAAGAAGTAACATAAAAAGAAACCTGAGCACATTGCCCATGATCCTCCAGTCCTGTCCCTCCTGTAAGGCCAGATGAACAGGGGCAATATGGGCCTTCATCCCAGAAACCCCAGTCCCAGAAAGAAATCAAAATCGCTCCTCAAAAATAAACAGATTTAAACAAAAAATAGATCTTGCACATAAAAACGGCAATCTGATGTAAACCGCAGAATCATTCGAAGCATTCTGGACAATTTAAGGTAAAAATACTTATTTCCCATTAACTTCCTATTTTCTTTACCATTACCCATCCGTGCTTACAAACAAACACTTCAGTGACATCTGGAGTTATTACTAAATTGATGCAAAAAGGAAAAAAAAACAATATTTGTTTGAAAATAAAACATATTAACATATATTAAGAATATTGTGTGATTATCATCATCCAGTGAACATTCAGAGACTCAAAGGGTTCCCTCCTGTTGCTACATTCATCCCATTTGGTGGTAAAAGTACAAGCTGGGGAATATTTACCCCACTTTATATCGTATGTAATTCTTCATACATAAGGTTTGTTCTCTATTTATTTCACCTTCTGATAGTCTGTTTGGTTCTGGTTTTTCACTCCAAGTTTGAATTACAAGTCCAAAAGTTGCCATTCAACCTTAGAAGAGACTCTAATATTTATTCAAAGGCATTTTACCTCCCAGATGAGTTGAACAGAGCATAAAGTTGAGATCCCTGAACAATTCTTCAGGCTGATATAAGACAATATTCTCTACCTGCTCATGTTCCCATCCCACCAAAGTAACAAACCACAACAAAAATAGTGCCATGGTGGTAAAATATATGCACTCTTCTTTTCATACAGACAATAAAGCAACAAAAAAAGAGAGCACTCACTTCATTTTCACCATTGTGACCAATTGGTTGAGCACTCACAGGACAACAGTTGGATTTATGGAGAACACAGAAGTCCTACCCCAATCAGTAGTGTTATTTCACTTCAGTCCACTGTGTGGTTAACTCCTGCAGGATGGCTATAAGGACGAGATTTGTAACCCTATTGTGTTTTTCTATTGCCTTCCACCCCAATTTGACACTTTTGATAGTATTTGTCCTCCATTTTGATAAATTGCTAATACCTTGAATATGAGGATATTGGACCCCCTAACCCCCAAACACCCCCATATTACAACATCAAACAATGCAGATTTTTTTAAGCATTTTTCTCAGTTTACACCTACTATTTACTTCATGTCTTTTGATTAAATCTTGGCAGTTCTATGGAGACAGAAAAAGAAGAGTTGTGCTGTTTATTAGTTCTAGGATCATATATTTAAAAACTCATTGCAGATTAAAGAAGCTCCTCAGACCTGGATACATGTGGTGGGGGAGGGGATGGGTTTTGACTCTTGAAGCATGCGGTCCTCACCTTTTGGTTAAAATTGCATATGTTAGAATGGCACACCCAAAAATAGTGTGTAAGAGTTAAAAGGTCCTGTACTCATGGACATAGAGGGTAAGGGTATCGGCTAATTAAAACAGACTAGGAACATTTGGAAAACCTGTTTCTTCTTACTTGTTTTTGATGGCAATTGGCAGCGTAAGCATTGAAATCTGGTCTTTGGTAATCTTCTGCAGTTTACTTTTGTCAGAGAGGAATAGGTTTGTCACAATTGGGGATGTTCCTACGAGAGCTGACCTACAGATCTGTAACTTCTCTGCTTATGTACTGTAGTGGTCAAGGAAACAACGTGCCGCACTCTGAGGTTTAAGCGACCTAATCTGTTGTGATAAACGGGGGCTATTCCCAAGTCAGAGCTATTCTAACACACACACACATATCTGCACACACAAACGCACACTGTAGGATTCTGCATCAGTGAGCCTAAAAGGAGGGGGGGGGGGGCAGACTGGCCTAGTCAGCTGGTGGGGAGAATAGAAAGTCATGCTGAAAGGAGATGAGGCTACTAAGGCTTTACACACAGTTGTTTTGAAATATTGTAGGTGGTTTCTGTAGCTTTTCAGTAACTGTAGCCTGAATTCTAACACAATCTGGAATAATTTGAAACATTGCAGAATTATAAATAGAATCATCAGTGACAAATCTTGAGCTGAGTTGTTAATTATTTAGCAATACAGGTCTACACACATCTCTTTAATAAAAGTCGCCCCTGCTTGACCTGCTTGGATATCCAATTCTAAAAGGTTTACCAGCTCATGCAAATTTGAACGTTCAAAAATCCTCACTCTGCCATGTTCTCCTCCTAATAGACAAATCTAAAAGGGTAGTACAGACAGGAGAAGATGCTAAAAAGTAATCAAACAACTGCAGTAACAATAACAGCCTCTCTCTTGTTGCTTGGCAGTGTATAACGCATAGAGCGGAATTACAAAAAACGCAGCAGACAGAGGTAAAGAGGAGCTGACTGCTGATGACAGCGAAAGGTACTGATTGTACACTACCTCTTTACCTGCCTGTTTGACACAAAAATATACTATAATAAAAATATATTCTATCATATTTAAAAAAGAAAAAGGCCTTAACTAGAGGGAGAAACACTGAGACAGAACCACTGCGCTAGCTGAACACTAGTTTCTTAAGAATGCTACTAGTTTTTGAGCAATTGTCTCTGGCCTTTAGGTGTAAATTTCAGAACCTAGCTGAAATGTAGCAGACGGTAAAACTAAACCCCAGACAGCGGTGAATTTATCATTTTCCTCATCAGCCACTGGTCCTGGATTTGCAAATAAGGCTGCTGAATTTTCTGTTCACGCATGTGCTCTTCTTACGGAGAGTGTTTGCCGCACAGGGATCTCCTTTGGCCAGGCTATTGACCAGCCAGGCAGCGCCATCAAAAACAAGGTTGTTTGTGCATTTTAAACCGATTCCTTGTCTGCAGTTAGCCACTCTCCCTACACAGATTGGAAGTGTAAGGGTGTGTTTAACTGGAAATACAGTAATCTACATTGACTAAGAGGAGTGACTGGATACTAAGGCTTTTTGTGTCCAGTAGGAATTCACTTTTACTTTATGGAAACAGATGTATCATAATTAAGGTAATATACCATTTGAATTGCTTTTCAAATCCACATCCATAGTGACATTGCCACAGTTTACTGTAAGTGTATGTTAAGGTAACATCACTGAGATTACAAAATAAAATCATTTGGAAAGATTCAAATTCTAATCCTATCTATCCTAAACTTACCCTTACAGCTATTTAAGTTTCACTATTTTCTCATATGATTTGTATGACCAACATTTTCAACACAAGTTTCATAGCATGTCTTTTTTTAAAAGATACATACACTTACATGTGCTACAGTAAGAGCTTTTGCACTAGACTGCAATGAAGGAATGTTTTCGAAATAAGACACTACGTAATATTCCAACCAAAAAAGAAACATCTACAGACATTGGTCCAACTGTACTATGGCAGTTTTAAATCATCAGAAGTTATTGAGGTGTTCAAGCATGCTGAGAGGCAGAACAATTTAGAGCATTTACAAGAGATTACAGATTAAAGTTCTTAGAGGGCAGAAATGGTAAAAGAGAAATGACTCTCAGGTCAGTTAGGATGACAACTAGAGATTAATTTAAAAACTCATGCATTATTTGTATGTTGATCAACATCAGTGAGAGGTTGTTCTTGCAGTAGACCAGGACATGACTAAAACTTCTGACAGCATCACATTACTGAAATATGGAGCTCAAAGACATAATGGATAAACTCACTCAGGGGGATTTCATGGGCAGTTTGGTCTGAGACAGCTCCAAGTTTAAGCAGCGATACTTACAGTTAAGGTTTTAGCTCTCTGGTTAAATGCAGATTGACTTATGTGGCTGAAATATCACAGATAAAATCGATCATTGTTTCCTTAGTTAAATTACTTACTCCATTGTGCAAACACACCAATAATAGAGTAAGCTGGTGATGGACAGATGATGTGAACATGCAAGATACACACTTTGAATAATAGGCAGTAGTTAACGCTGAAGCATACGTGAAATTAATACAAAAATTAAAAAATACAAAATGCACACACACACGCACACACACCTACAAAAACAGTATATATCAGAATAAAAGTCTACAAAGAACTATATATATATCAGTTATGTAACAATTATCGCCAATCGTTGTTTCCTTTTCTGTTGTTGCATCGTCACAAGTGTTTGGTTCTCAGTATGGCATGTTAGAAAAGCCAAGAGTACCCAGAAAGGAGACAGGGCCACACACTCACAGGACAAATATTGACAGGGGTCCAGAGGCGAGGTGGTGGAGGTGGGGGAGCCATGGGGCCCTGAAGGGCTTAGGGGTGTTATATTGGGGCTATTCGGGGATAGATATATAATAAATTATCTATGATCAACTCGTCATCAATTTGAAGGTTTTTCTGTAGCGAGGAAGTTGGATCAGACTGGGGTAGGAGCAACTCTTCTTAGGTGCTGAAGTACACTAGAGACACAGAGAAGAGAGGACATGTGATGAAGGAGAGTATGTGGTTTTTATATGATGACATAGTATGATGAATAGAGAAGTGCATCTGCCAAAACAGCTCAACAAGATATTTGTAAATGTTTTATTATATTTGTTATAATTAATTCCTTTTTCAGGAAGCATATATTTTAATTTGAGTTTACATTACTAAATAACATCCATTTTAATTATGCATATAGTGTTCCTTCAGATATAGCAAAAGCAGTTTCAGGACGCTTACCAATAATGACGATGAGGACAATCACACATATCACACCCAGGATAATCATCATCTGTGGTCAAATTTACAAAAGAAAAAGAAAGAACATAATTATTAGAAAAAAGACCATTCATTTTAAAGTCTTCATTTGAAAGCCTTTTCATCTAAGATCCATATCCAATTCAAGCTAACACTGAACTCTACACTAAACCCTTATACAACAAAGAGCACTACAACCAGCCAAATTGATTAATAAGATATATATATAAATATATTAATTTAATGTGTTTTAGTAATAATAATAATATGATATAATAAGTTAATACTGCCATCTGACTCTTCAACATCACAATGGATGGATGCCTATCTGTTATTCATTCTATTTCTTTTCATTTCATAAGCCTTTTCTACAAACTTGACTAATGTTTCAAATTTCCCTGAAGTGGATATATAAAGTTAATAATTATCAACTTAACCCCCATCTTTCTATCTTAGCTAAATGAATGTATTTGGAGTGGGAGCATTATGACTCAAACTGAGACAACATTTCTATGTGCAATCCAGAAATGTATTAGGCTTGTAATAAAGGTGCAATTTCAGAAAAACAAACAAAAAATGTGTTAAATACGGCAAAGGATGACTAATGACTAAGTGATCAAAAGCAGATATCTCTACAAAGACTATGAGTGCATGGGACAGCTGTGATTTGATTACAGCTTCAGAGGGCAATGTTTTCATCTTAAGCTCACCTTACAGCACATCCTACAGTACAAGGTCAGCATATAAGATCCTCACCTTAGCATTCTTCCACCAGTATTTATTCTTCAGTTTTGCAGCACTGGTCTCAAACTGAGACGCTCCAGCCTGCAGGGCATCGGCCCTATCGTCCAGTTCTGACAGCTTCTGATCACGCTCCAGAACCTTATCCACATTTACACGCATGATATCCACCACCTGGACAAAGACACGTAAAGCAGTTGGAGTTTTGTTTCAGCTGTGGACACAGGATGACTGTCTGAGCCCCTTCAGGATCAGTTCAGCTGTGTCTGTCATCATTTAGACATGTAAGTAAATGCAAAATGGATTCATTTACAAGTAAGTGTTCAATGAAAATAACAGAACCCCAACACTTGAGCCTCACACTGCAAGTCTTTGGGTTTGTGGAGGAAGTTGTACTCACCTCATCCACCTGTGCCTGTGTCTGCTGCAGACGACGGTTGCTGGTGAGGTTGGGAGGGGCCTGATTCCCTCCCTCTGGTGCAGGGGCTCCTCCAGCAGCTGGGGCAGACCTAAGGGTAAAAACATACACTGGTTACAAATAGCACTGCAGATGAAAAAAATCTGGAAGGGTAAATTCAAAAAACATTCTGAGTGTTAGACTGATCACAGAGTCATGTCTGCATATGATGTTAAGATATTGTGCATATTGTTAAATACATGTTAATTTATGACAGAACACCAATGAGACATGTAATCTGCTATTTCAACAGAACGTTAACATGATTGGTTAAGGCTTTGATCAACAGATTGTGCTGCCTAAATCCAGAAATACAAATTTGCATTGTACATTACAGCATTTTCCACAAATAATACTGTAAGGCCAGTCACAGGTTGTAGAAGATTGTTTACTCCATTTCAAGTCATCAGGTCTTTTAATTCTTTGCCTCCTCATTACTCCTCTTTGCTCACTCATTCATCTCTTGTTACATCAGTCCACAGATTTGCTGTGAGGACCAAATTGTTGCCTTCCTACACTGTCTATTCATTTGGCTGCACTATGCACCACCAACATTCTCAGCAAGTGACAGTGTTTAACCGAGCATGTCATTTACACTGAAAAGTGAACATTGATGAAACTGCCTCACCTTCATCTTTACATTAATTAGTACCTGAACTTGTTGCAACAAAAGAGAGATTTATTCCCCAGAAATATAGAAATATGCATCAACAGATGTATTTATGATAACACAGTGGGTTAACAAAAGCTATACAAGTCTAAGGCCTGATTTCTTAATAAAAAAAAACACTGAATATTATGACTGTTTGAGATGTATCCTTGGGAAGAGCCATTATTCTTCATTATTTTTTTCATTTAACCTTTATTTATATAGATGGTCCAATTGAGACTCCAAGTCTCATTTACAAGAGAGACCTGTAGTTATCCATATCATAACACAAATATTCAAGGGAAATGGCTGTGAGTTACTCTGAGTACTTCATGATGAGCTGAAAGTCACTAGTCCATGTGACAGATCTTCTCTATTAAAGGTGCACAAAACTCTGTATAAAGGTCACCTTTACACGCTCACACATTACTAATCCTCTAACCACAACAAATCCTTTTGAAATAGTTGGCCTGATGGTTCTGGTGGTTTGTGATATTAGGAAGGGATTGCCTTTTTTCTCTGGCTAATATAGAGCACTTTACAGTGACAGTGTAAAATATGCACAGGTTGACAGCACTAAATCGAGCCTTGCTCCAAGCGAATTTTCAGCCAGTAAGATTTCTCACCATCTGCCTAACCTGCAAAAATGTTAGCGTGTCTGTGGAGATACATATGATATATCCACAGTCAGATGAGACAGGTCTGGTGAATTTGTGCTACTTCTGTGCATCAGCTAATTGAAGATGACAAGGTGATTCAGGTGCATCCAATGCCAGAGAGTGAGTAGGTAGGTAGGTAGGTATAAATAGATAGATTCAAATGTGTTTAGGGGTGATTAGTATGATTGAAAAGCAGGCTGTCTGACTTTCAGCACTGGACAGCGACATTTCAGCACTGGACAGCGCCACACCAGCCAGAACCACAAACTGTTCGTTCCCAGCCTCTTTATCCCAGTCTGTTCGATGTTACTGGGCTGAAACGTTCCCCACATGACTCATTGTTTCATTTCTAACCGTACATTCGAACGAAAGAAGCCTGTGTGATACCATAAAAAACATCACGTTTCACAACTAGCACGACAGGCCTGTGAAAAAAGTCAAAGCAGCACGATGAGGGTGGGGAGGTTCTGTATTGAGTAAGGATTTGAACCACGTAGACGAACAATTACAGTCCATTTTAATCACTAACGAAACTTATAAGGCGCAGAAGGAGGCGTTTATAGTTTTGTCAAAGTGTTTCGGACACAGGCACTTTCAACATTTTTACCGCTATGCAAAAACTGACAGACGAGGTTGTCACGGCCATCTTTCTTCACCTTAATATATTTGCACTATACACAACAAAAACCAAGGAGACGTATGAGAAACTCGATGAGAGACATTTTACAAGATTAAAGTGGCCCTGGAGGAGCAAACGGCCTGAAATATGGTGAAATATATAGCTGTCCGCCCTCGCACGACAATCGACGACATACAGTAGGAGGCTAGGCTATCCCCACCCCCCGCTGTAGGTTGAAAATATCACGTAAACTAGGCCTAAGCCTCATTCAGAGCTAATAATACCATTGCAAATTAGAAAGTTCGTATTGTATCCGTCAATAAATGTCAGTATCAAGCTTTACATGTTCAACAGGCTGTTTGAAGATACAGCGTGACATTTGTGAAACTGCTTATGATTTGCTCCGCGTGCCCTTGCTGACTGAATTAGCCTAATCGTCACCTGACGTTGGGCAACACAAAAATAACCCTCAGAGTGGAAATTACAACCTACATCCTTTTATCGTGACTGTTTTTCATGTAAATGCAGTTGTAATTAGCCCATGGGTGATAGCACAGACGATGTCCTTTTCAAACCAGTCCAAACTGGAAAAACGCGTGCGTGTCGACTACAGTGAAAACTCAAAATGAAAGACGATGAAGGCGATAAAACCCGGGGCTTCTTTCAGCGTGTAAACGTACAGATACGGCTAATAATGAGTTGAATAACACATGAATCCGATGCTTGTGTCTGTTCCAAGGTTAGGCCGATAGGTTAGCTACTACACAGCCTAGGCTACCTTATCTAGAAGGCAAATAAAGCTGTGATATTAATTCAGTTGCATTATATATAGTCGTGAGAAGCTGTGGCTATTCACTAACAGGAGGGTCAGTGGAATAACCTCGTGGATCCATTCGGGGACCTTGTAGTCTAATATGCTAGTCTAATTAATACATAATTAATACAAATACAGCATTAGAGCGACTTACATGTTCCTGGTTGTATTGGCTGGACAGCTGTGCCGAAATCCGGACTGGAAATGTTAGCGCGTCTAAGTGGCTGGCAGATGGATGTGGATTGCCTTCTGCGCTCCTCTCTACCCTCTGGCAGCCTTTCGTTGGTTATTGTGGCGTTTCCCTGCCTGTGTAGCCTAGGAGGAGCACTGGCTTGAATGTGCCACTCAGATATTTCCCGTCGCTACAAAAGCCCCCTTTTTCCCCCTTCTTCCTATTTCTACGGCGATGCGGCACCTGCAGGCTGTGACCGGAGCCTGTCGCTGTCAGAGTCCCTACAGTAATGAAGGTGTAATAAACAGCCGCCTGGATTAGATGGACAAAGATGGCTCGGTGACGTCAATCGCGGCGAGTTTCATGTTGAAATGGGTGGAAAGACCCCCACGCCCCCCAATACAGCGTTTTCAGACTCAAAACAGAGGGGCTGTGTCTCTACACGTTCGCAGCAGGAGCCTACATTTGTTTCTATTCACACGCACTCAATGTCATCGTCATGTTTGGGCTTTAAGGGCTCGTAAAGAAGCTTATTTTGAAAGCAAGTCTGCATGTCAACAAAATGGCGTTCAGCGAAGGGGGGTGTGGCGAGTCAGCATTAAATGCTTAGTTATCATAGTAAATATGGAGCGTAGTCAAGAGCCAAGTGAAATTTAAAGACCTTTACTCATCATATGTATGTGGAATATGGGTTTACTTTTATTACAGCATATATGAGCGTCATATGTGCTGAATCACGGCAATGTGAGTTGTGTAATTTTGACATAATCAAAGGACGTATAGGTGCACTACTTTAAGGCATGTGCGCTCAAGATGGGCCCTGGGACATGGGGCCCATCCCTGCGTCTTGAATGGGGCTTTCCAGGTTAGTATATAGAGTAAATAATCTGGTGTGGAAAGTGCAGTTGTGTGTGAACTTCAGTTGTGCTCTTTGCTCACATAAAATAACAACAAAAGAGACAAAGGAATAAACAGAATTCAGTTGATAAAACGTGTTTGGTTAACTGCCATTAACAAAGACATATTACATTGGATGAAGTAATGTACAGCTATGAAAACATTAAGAGCCCACTGCAAAATTATCATATTCTCTGATTTTACCAGTTCCAAATAAAAAAAATGTTGTCATTTAGAGCATTTATTTGGATCGCATGACAAATGGTCAAAACAAAGAAATTTGAATTGTTTTCAGACTAAAATAATGCAAAGAAAACAAGTTTGTTTGTCTGATTTACTTACTTTTGCTCATTAAATAGATTTGGTTCGGGTGATCACTTCATCCGTCCGTCATTAAGCAGACTGAGGTGTGATTGTGTTGGAATTCAACAGACACTGGAATGGAATGGCTGTCATACATGTAGAGATAATGATTTCAGAAAGATGTTTCTGTGGTCTCCTAATTGTTTACTATCACTGTATTCTTCGATCTGGCAGCACAAATACAACCCCAGTTCCCAACAGAAAACAATGATTTGCAAAGCTCATAAACCCATATTTTATTCCTCATAGAATATAAACAACATATCAGATGTTAAAACTGAGACATTTAACCTTTTTATGGAAAATATTGCTTCATTTTGAATTTAATGGCCGCAATAAATCTCAAAAAAGTTGGAACAGAGGCAGCAAAAGCCTGGATTTTATTTATATCCCAACTTTTTTTGGAATTGGAGTTGTATATTAAATTCAATGGAACTGAATTAACTTTATTTTTCCTTTCAGGGAAATTCATTTTAACAATTCAGTCAGTATGTAACAAAGATTATATGCTTGAGATGTCTTCTACCGTCACAGTCTAGTCTTCAGTGTACCATCAGCTGTGGTGTTGAACAGTCTGATGGTGGTGGGGATGAAGGACATCCTACAGTTTAATGTTCAGCCAGGCATCATTGTGATGTTAGTCATCCACTGCAGCTGCTCCTCTGAACCTTCCGCCTTTTATTCGTGCACCAGCCCTGCAGCCAAACAGCGTCCTCCTCAGATCCAGTGGTATTGGTTGGTAAGCTCCACATTTCCTCAGCCTCGGGTCCAGGAGGTCATCTGTCAATTCAAAAATTATCCCACAAAAAAGATCCGAAAATGTTGAGAAAAAATTGAGAAAAAGCAGAGACCTGTTGTCAGTTGCTGCCACCTGCACCTGCGCATTACAACATTTACATATGAATATGCAGCAGAGCTAACATAATACGTCAAAATGAAGGTTAGAAACACCTGTCACATATTCTAATATTTATCCGTAGCTTTTTATTATTAAAACAAGCACTGTGGTTGATATTAACAGTTTTCTTGGGGACATGCAGATGATCCCATATTTTGTAGAAAAATCCAGTATCAAGGATACAAAAGAATAGATGTGCATCATTTATAAACTACTGCATCATAATGTTGTTTTCTTTACAAAGCAATCCTTAAGCAAATCAAATCACTAAAATACAGTATGTAATGTTACTAAACCTAACCTGACTTGATAATATAGAATATAGATCGGGGTGGGCAACGAGGGCCGATGTCCTGCATGTTTTCCAACTGCCTCTTCCTTACCCGTTCTTTCTGTCCCACCCTCTGCATCTTCCAGTTTCTGAGTGACTGAATACACATGATCCAGGTCATCAACAGTGGGTAGGGCAGAAAACATGCAGGGACACCAGCCCTCAGAACCTGGAATAGCCCACCCCTAATATAGATCTGTCATATCAATCAGTTTGCTTGTTTGGACCAAAGGAAGTCCTTATTCAGACAAAAGATGGTATAAAATACCGGTAATTGCTTTTCCTTTGCTTCTGTTCCTGAAGTTGAGACAAGATCACTTAATGATTTATGTTTTTAATGGGTTCATGAATGTATTCTGATCTACTGTAATTGAGTTCAAGCTGAGCTTGGCTGTGCCGTAGTAACTGGTCGTGACAGTGAATATTGTTGTATAACTTTCTGTAGTTTGAATGGAATATAAAAGGAGACACTACATAGTCACTGTGCTGAATACAGTAAATAATAGGTATCTAAATAAACATAAACCAGTTGTGTGCTTTTTAACCTCCCTTGCTTATTTTTCATTGTTATCTGCACCACATGATGGTGCCATAGGACCACTACATTTTTACTGCAACATCTCTGAATAAAATAATTGTAATATTTATCACATTGTGCAAAAATGTGTTTTGCAATGTTACATATTCATCTTTTCAGTAATGATTGTTTCTGTGAACATAAGCTAAGCAAAAAAATAATGGAAATTAGGAAACATTATCACAGTGTGCCTTTTTCATGAACTTCACAATTACAAGCAGCTGAAGATTTCCATTTCCATGACCAGCAGAAACAACATTAACAGCTTTTTATTGAATCAGTTTAGAATGTGTAGGCAATTCATAAAACATGTATAACCTGCAATGTCTGAAAAAAATATGAAATCTTATGTGTACCTAAATATTTCTTGCGATATACAAGTATAGGTATACATAAAGATGTACAGGTATGTCTGTATTTTCACTATCCTTTTCCTGAGGATGATATATTGTAATTTCATTAACAACTTAGTCCTAAATTGACCTGTTGGAGAATGAAAATGTGAACAAATATATTTAGCCTGTGTCGATGAAGACAAACTAGAAATGTATGTGACATAGAAACATTACTTGCAGCTACTGTTTCCATGTTTCTTTATCTATAATTGATCAAAATCTACAGTCCTGCCTTCCTGTGAAAAACTCAAATGGACATGAACACCATGCCCTCACAATTAGACTGTTCCATTGCCAAACTCAAAAATTCTGACATTTTTGGGAGGAGTTCAGCAGAAATGTTGAGAAGAGTTATTTGATTAATATTTTAGTCTATAAGGAACATGATTTTTATTCCACTAAAGAACAAGCCTATGAAAAAAAAATGTCCCTGCCTCATGTCTTCTTTCCATTTCATTACTCTCACATGTCAACAGGCAGCATCTTCAAAATTCAGTTTATTAAAAGCTATAGCTTGCCTTTAAGTTAAATGTTCTGAAATTAGATTAAGCTGGTTAAATTAAAAACCCTTAAAAACAGACAACAGCAACAGAGCAAGGAAATTTAATTTTGTTTAAAAGTGCCTTTACAGTATCCCGTGAGGTATACAATTGATAAGACAAGACAACTTAGGTTGTCAATGACTGTTTATGTGAATATGACATTTTAATTCCATCTTCTCTTCATACATGAACAAGTGGTTTCAGAATTTCAGTTGCATGGCACAGACTAACAGAAGCAGAAAAACAACAATAACTCCAGAATCAATGTTATACATGATGAAATCCTGTCATTTAAAAGTGAGGATTTCATTCACAGTTGTGGTCCAGTTTTGCATTTTCTCATATTTATCCAACCACAAAGGCATGTGGCACTAAAAGCATTCCACAACCACCCAAAAGCCTGAAGCACAAATGTCTAAAGAACCAAATAACACATCCGTGGTGAGGCTTTTCACTTTCAAAGATAAACCTTTCACAATATTGCTTTGTCAAAGACATACACACACACATACAGTATACATTTGTGCAAAGAATCTCAGTGACAATCACATTACCAAAAGTAAACGCATACACACCTGGGACGTTACTAACCAGAGGTTTTGTGTAAGGAGTGATACTGCGCTTCTTTTCAACAAACAAAAGGTATTACATTGGCAGCTGACATCTGTCAGTACACCCATGACACTGGAACCCACTGAGGGGTAGAAGTGGCGCTCTCGATGGCCTCCTCCACACCTTTCACACTTTCATCCACATCGTTGTTGACAAGAACCACATCAAAGAAGTGTCTGTATGTGTTGAAAATGGCATCAGACTCTTTCTGGATTGTCTGCAGGGACTCCGTCTGGGAAACAAGGGATAATATTAGTACATACTGCCTGGCAGAATATGTGGTGTTCACAATATTCAGACAAAAAGGGTATGCACCTGGGGAGCCGTGTTGGTGGGAGCGATGAACACCACAAGAGGTGCAAAATCAGCATTCCGCACAACTTTCAAAGTCTGAAGGAAATATAGAGAAAGATAAAAGGAACACAGAAGTTGTACTCAATGAATAATGCTGATTTTGGAGAATTTTAAAGTTCTACACTGAAAGATTTTTAATCCTCATTCTCTGTTCGCTCTGATTTTATTGTGCAGAGCTGATATTTTATTGTTTGACATTCATCTGCTGAAGGAATACAGTTATTTAAAGTAAACTTTGGAACCAATTGTGAGCTGTGATGTACAGTAACCTCTAAATGACGTGAAAACCTGAACCCACCAGCACACAAAGACTATACACATTTTACAGTTACAGGGCTACCGTATTTTCCGCACTATAAGGCGCACCCGATTATAAGGCGCTGTTGCGGCATGCATCCACCAGATGTCGCTGTGCTACAACAGGAGTGACAGTACTGCCTGCAGTTGCGTTATGCTTCCACTAGATGGTGCTGCGCTAAAATGAATGTCAACAAAACAATCAGATAAGTCAGTCAAACTTTATTTACAACCAGAAACGTTAGTAAAATGTTAGTAATATA
>JAQQAE010001525.1:0-25170 GCA_029823295.1 Pseudamia nigra
TGGGTGCGGCTTATAATCAGGTTCGGCTTATAGTCCGGAAAATACGGTACTATGCATCATCTATAGGCTGCTTTGAATTCAACTGGATTAACAACCAAAAAACCTGTTCTACCCCAGGCTGTTGATTACCATTAATGAACAAAATGAAATCAGTGAACTGCTAAAAAAAAAGAGCCAAACTAATCACTGTAGTGTTAAAGGTCATATCTTAACACTTTAATGTATATCTGTACTGCTTTTATGCCTATGAAAAACAAGGGTTTTAACACAATAAGATGTGTTAATTTGGTGTTTCTTTGGTTTTCCAAGGGCCCCTTTATAACTCTGCCACACACGCTCTGATTTCAATGCCCACTTTTCAACAGTATTGAACTACAGTTCATTTTCAACTCGACCTGGGGTCACATTCTGACAAAAGCTGCTGTGCCAACAGAATAATAATAATCCTACTATAGTCAATGTGCTGAAAAAACAGGAATATAATTTGGAATCTAAAATGTACAATGCCACTAGCTCAGGGGACAAGACAAATGCACTGCAACTTGACAGTGATTGGTTATGACTTGTGATGTCACAAGTCACAAAAATTTCAACCAGCTGGTTTTTCCTGTTGTCCACTTTGTTGTGTGGATTTCTCTGGACAAGAAGTACACAGCCATTTCACGCTCACAGCTTTTATTTCACTTCACAGAGCTTAAGTAAGGCTCAAAACCAAATAATGTTGGATTTTCACAGTATGGGACCTTTAAAAGCTAGAGGCAATTGTTACCATGTCGCAAACCTTTTGTTTCACGTTGACATAAAGTCACAATGTAAGCGAGAACAAAAGCGAACAGACACCGAAAATGACCTTAAAAACAATTTAAAAGACAAAAACACGCCGTAATAAGTTTCACGGTCTCAACTAAAACTACACAGTTGACATGGGTGGAATGTAAAACAAAGAAGCAGAGTGTTTTATCCCCGTAAACTGGCAACAGCTGCCGATTAACGAGTTAATGTTAACTGTTACCTGCTATGGTTCAAGACGATTACATGAACATGACGGTTAACAGGCTACGAGAAGGGTTAAATTACTCAAACGCAAACAAAGTCAACCCCACTTTCCTGGCTCCAGAACAATAGACCGACAGCTAGCTAACATTAGCTACTCACCTTAAAATAACCACCCTCGTAGTGGGTATTTGGGGGTCCGAATATCGCTACTTCCCAGTTGTACATGTCTGACTCGTCCACCAAAGTTATCTTGAACCCTTCGACTGGCTCCTCTTGGAGACTTTTCATCTCCAGCATGAGTGCTTTTGTACTGGCTACATGATGTCCATGCTGAGCCATATTCCACTAGGATTTGTATAAATATATCTGCAACCCACAGCTGTGACTGCGAAGGAGGAAAACGCTCGCTCGGTGCAAACAATAGCTTTCCGAACAAGAACCGCTTCGTCCAGGAACGCGTTAATGTTGGTTTCCGTTCGTTCTGTTCCAAAACAGGACCTAAAATTGCGGCTCAGCTTTATTTGGCCAGTGCTGTTGGTGCGTCTGCCTCTGTTGTTGTGAACAAGCCCGGGGAGCCCCTGTTATTAACCACCTAAACCCCTACTGCTAGTAAGTTACATAGAGCCTGCACTCACTTCCGGGTACATTTTAACGACACGGTTTTATCTCATTCGGCTATTCATGACTTCCCTTACAATTTTAAGTTGTGTTTTTGATTTTTTTTAATGTAAAAAAATATGCTACATGCTACCTCTTGTGTCACTAGAAGAGTATTTCCCCTAATCTTCAAGTAACTTCACAAACACATTACTCCGCGTGACAGGTTTACTTTGAAAAGACACACCGGAAGCGTGTCAGATTCCGGTTTATCTTGACTTGAAGCTAACCATAGCTAGCGTGTCTCCTTTCTCGGGTATGCTACGCCTGCTGTCAAAGGAAAAAAAAGAGTCGTCTGTGTAACTGTAACGTTCAGACAAACAAGTTTTAGGTGAAATAACACAGAAATGAGCTGTACATTTGTCAGCTGCACTTTATTCCGTCAGTCGGGAAAGAGGTCGTTGGGCAAGGGTTTATGGGAAGTGAAGTTCTAATCAATATGTGTACTGCTCTGCAGTAAAGTGCTCCTATTATCGTACTTTACTTTCTCAGGTACTTGTAGTAGTTACATTTTATGATAATTTATACTCCTCAAGTGGTAAATGTACTCCTCACTGAAATACTTTTAGATAGATAATTTTATTTGTATAGCGCCAATCATAATCTCTGATTATCTCTAGGTGCTTTAACACATACATACTGTACATAACATACATTAATACATCTAGGTCTCTGTTCTAGGTATCCAGGTCTCCACTCTTAAGTTTCAAGGTCTGTTCCAGGTCTCCATTATAGGTCTCTATGTCTCAGTTATAGGTCTCTAGATCTGTTCTAGGTCTTTGTTCTAGGTCTCTCATTCTCTGTTCTAGGTCTGTTCTAGTTCTCTAGGTCTCTGTTCTAGGTGCCAGGCCTCTGTCCTAGGTCTCTAGTCTCTGTTCTAGGTCTCAAGAGCTCTGTTCTAGGTGGTAGTTCTCTGTCCAAAGTCTGTCTGTTCTAGCTGCTAGGCCTCTGTTCTAGGTCTCTAGATCTGTTCTAGGTGCTAGGCTTTTGATGGCATTTTATTAGACTACATTAGTTTTAAGTAGGCATGACAAAACAACCACAGTACCTATTAAAAACGTGAAAAAGTACAGCATATAAAAATAAAAAGTAGGTCTTGTAAGATGCCTGCCATTGTTTTTGTGCTATACTGTACTAATGTCACATAACAGGTCCCACACTGTCAAAATCTTTTTTGGGTTTTGATGTTAATAAAATCTCTTGGATGTAAAATGAAAGCTGTGAAGGTTTTAACCTGCTCACTGCTGCCAGTCCTTAAAAATTCACGCAAAAAATAGGCAACAGAAAAAAAAGCAGTGTTGTGATTTTTGTGGTTTGTGACATCACAAGTCATAACCAAACATAGTCAAGATGAAATGCAGTACTTCTGCCCATGAGCCAATAGAATTCTGAGTTTTCATCTCAATGTCTCAAGTTACAGCCAATCACATTCAAGCTAAAATTAGCACACGCCTCATAAGATTCTGCAAATATTCCTGACTTGTTCCAAAAAGTTGTGCATGACACTGTCATTATTGTGTGTCTGCAGCAGCCTTTTGTCAGAATCTGATTCCAAATCACCTCAGGAATGACCTACTCTTCAACCAATCAGACCATTTTCTGATGAAAAGTGGGTGAGCGCAACACTTCTCATTAAATTCAGAGTGTACGTTGCAGAGCTAATTTAGAGTTTACAGGACTTCCCTTGAATAATCAGCCCTGCTTCTCGCCTGGTTTGTGGTGTGGGAGAGGTCGTCCGTCCTCAGTGTTTCATTGATTTCAACAGGCCTTGGAAATTACTCTTCAATGGCCATTTCCTGTTTCGCTCAGCAGCCCCAGTTAGGGCTTTCACACTGGTAGGACTCCATGCTGGTTCCAGTCCCAGAGCGTTACTTTGAACGGGGAAAAAATTGGTTCAGAACCTGAAACTTTGGTTCCCAGCAGGAACCAAATAAACTTGGTGCTCACCTGGGAACCAAAGTAGGCAGGTCATGTCACTGAAGGTGGTTTTCACTTAAATACATTGAGAAATAATAAACAAACTAAAATATACTTTAAGATTAGTGAGACTACAAAAAAAGATGTCCAAAAATTATGCTGTATGTGAAAATAAGACACCATATTATGGTCTGTGGTTCACCGTGCTCCACCCACCATTAAAGACATGTCGCTCATTAGAATAAATGAACTCCAAGCTTGTATAAACGCTCACATTGGTTCACTACATGGAACCAATGTTCCAGGGAACATTGCAGAGAACCACGGTTCATTTGGTGTGAAAGCAGCCAGAGAGGGACTGGACTGCTTGCTGAAAGGCCCGTCCTTGCACACCCACTCTCTCCAGGAACCTAGTAGCAGTACCGGCAGAAAACAGTCTACACTTAACCTTCACAGGGAACACCTTGGTAAACCTGTTGTGTTTTTCTGCCTGGCCTGCTGTTTCAGCATACTTTAAGCTTTTCCATTCATACACCTCTCCAACTGCAGCTTCCCATGGTACTTTTAGTTCAAAGATGTATAATATCTTCTGCAAAGATGACCATAAGATGAGGTCTGGCCTGAGATTAGTTGTTATCATCTCGTTTGGAAAAAACAGTTTGTGATCAAGGTCGACCTGCAAGTAAAAATCAAATCAACACCCTTCACTTTTCACCACATTTACTAAAGTCAAATATAAAGTGTTAAGATATGCAACTAATCCACTACTAATCGATTCTAACCTAAAATAAAAAGATAACTACAAATATGGAACATTAATATGTCATTCAAATAATGGCATATCACCTTTTTTGTTGTCTTTAGAATCAAGCTCTGATAGTCATTTTTCATCGAATGCGTTTTGGCTGATTAACACAGAAAACACGTGCAACTGATATAATTGAAAATGGCTGGATCCCATTCAGGTTCAGATAGGATCAGTTACACACACACTGGTTTACTAGATCTACTCATAACGAAATGGAATCGTTTACACCTGTTATCTTCTTTTCAAGTCCAACTGGCTGTGGTTTTGTTTCTTTTTGACAGCTTTCAAATGTATGAACATGAAAGTAATGAATCTTGAAAATGTAGAGTTGAGAGCACTGTGTAATGTTGCAATGTTATCGTCAATGTAAAGACTTAAAAGTACATACCTGTAAAATTTTAAAATATCCAAAGGTCTCATACTGTGACAATTCATCCTTTTGAGGTTTATATAAACTCTCAGGTAAAATAAAAGTGATAAGAATATGAACTTCCTTATGCATTTGTCTTGTCATGAGCAAGTAAGGCTCTAAATGTTTTAAATTTAAATACCAAAATTTAAAAACATTATTTACAACCAGTCATAGTCTTAATCATACTCATATGTTTATTAACATCATAGTGCTATTTTGAATGATGGAGTTTCAGTGTTCTGAGCGCAACAAACTTGCAGCAGAAAAGGCACCGCATACATTCATGCAGCAGTAAAATAATAAAAAAAAACAATATATAAGAACACATACAGGACCTACTTTAGTACATAATAACTACTCTGACTTTTCTTTAAGTACACTTTGATATTATAGTTAAATATTTTTTCCAAGATTCTCCTGCAGAGCTTTTACTCAGGATTTTCAAGCTGTATGAATGTCAATTATCTTATTACATTGGCACCTGTGAGTACATAGGATATATGAGGCTGCAAGTGAACATTTAGTCCTTGGAGTTGATGCATTTGAAAACAGAAAGCAGTCAGAGTTCAGTCTTCTGCCAGGGCAGCTGAGTTTCTGTTCATAGTGGAAACCTACCATTATCATTTGATCCTATGCTCATTTCCCCTCTCATTTTAATGTAATTGCACCAAAAGTAATAGCCTAAAATGTATTTGACCCTTATTAATGGATTCTTTGACCAGAGAAACCTACCATTAGCATTTGAAATCACATACATATGATTATTATAGTTCAACCGTTATTTATCAAAAATATTTCCATAATGATGGGTTTTCTTCTGAATCTAGCTCTGTAAATGAAGATGCGTCAAATCCATGGACCCATTACTGAATCTAGACCAACTCTCCACTACAGTTCAGTGTCAGTTCCAGGTCTATAGTTTAATTGACCACCTTACAGTAGCCATTTTTCTTCAACCCCTGTAAGTATAAGCATTCTGGGTCACTACATCACATCTGGATGAAACGTTGTGGTTTGATCCAGATCTATTTGATCTATTGTGGTGTTATCCTGTTTATTGGCAAAAAATTCTGGATGTTATTTGTGGCATTACAAGGACCAATGTTAAATTTCACTCTCTCTCACAATCATGAAGAATCCCTTAAAAATCTTCTGGATCCAGACGATGATCCAAATCACTACCACAATCTAACTGATTGGTCCTTTTGTCATTTCTGACCTATCCTGAAAATTTCATCCAAATCCACTTACACCTCTTTGAGTTATGTTGTAAACAAACAAATAAACAGCAACAAAAACAGAACCTTGGCAGAGGTAACAAAAAATTAGACAGTATGAGGATACGAGCATTGGAGACTAGGACCACATTGTGATGTGGCTGAAAGCATCTCCAAATCTGTGGGTCTTGTTCGGTGGTCCTGGAGTGGACAGAATCCCATGAAGAAGGAACGAACAATTGGATCTCAATCCAGTAGAGTATCTAAGGGAACAAAAACATTAGTATCACATAATGCTGTGTAGATTGAAAATTCTGATTCCAGAACAGCTCTAACCCAAGACATGAGCTCTACCAGACCTCTGAAAGCTGCTGAAATACAGTGGATCTCAAAAGTCTACACACCCCTGTTCAAATGCCAGGTTTTTGTGATGTAGAAAATTGACACCAAGATAAATAATTTCACAACTTTTTCTGCCTTTAAATGTGACCCATAACCTGTACAATGCAATTGAAAAACAAACTGAAATCTTTCAGGAAGCTGAAGTAAAAATAAATAACTGCGATAATGAGGTTGCACAAGTGTGCACACCCTCTTCTAACTGGGGATGTGGCTGTGTTTGGATTTAACCAGTTACATTCAAACTCATGTTAAATTGGAGTCAGCACACAACTGTCACCATTTAAAGTGCCTTTGATTAACCCCAAATAAAGTTCAGCTGTTGTATTAGGCTTTTCCTGACATTACCAAGAACAGGACGTCCGTCCAAAATTGATAAGTCAAGAAGAAAACTGGTCAGGGAGGCTGCCAAGAGGCTGACAGCAACATTGAAGGAGCTGCAGAAATTTCTGGTAAGTACTGTGTGTGTAGAACATGTGAGAACAATCTCCCATCTTCTTCATATGTCTGGGCTATGGGGTAGGGTGGCAAGACGGAACCCTCATCTTACAAAGAAAAACATCCAAGCCCGGCTTCATTTTGCAAAAAGACATTTGAAATCTCCCAAACGCATGTGGGAAAATGTGTTATGTCTGATGAAACCAAGGTTGAACTTTTTGGCCATAATTCCAAAAGGAAAATTTGGCACAAAATCAACACTGCTCATCACCAAAAGAACACCATACACAGTGAAGCATGGTGGTGGCAGCATGGTACTTTGGGGATGTTTTCCTTCAGCTGGAACTGGGGCCTTGGTCAGGGTGGAGGGAATTACAAACAGTTCCAAATACCAGTCAGTGTTGGCACAAAACATTCGGGCTTCTGTTAGAAAGCTGAAGATGAAGAGGAAGTTCATCTTTCAGAACGGAAATGACCCAAAGCGCACATCCAAATCAACAAAAGAATGGTTTCACCAGAATAAGATTGAGGTTTTGGAACGGCCCAAACAGAGTCCAGACCTGAATCTGACGGAACATCTGTGGGGTGATCTGAAGAGGGTTACTTTTAAGTTTTTTATTTTTCCCTTTTAAAAAGGTTTTAGTTTGTTTTTCCAATTGTGTTGCAGAGGTTATAGGTCACATTAAAGGTGGAAAGAGTTGTGAAATTATTTATCTTGGTGACAATTTTTTTTACATCACAAAAACCTGACATTTGAACAGGGGTGTCTAGACTTTTGATATCCACTGTAACTGCCATTACATCACACATTATAGTGACACATACTTCAAATCCTGTAAGTTGTGAGCTTGGGCCTTCATGAATCTAACCTGCTTTTCAAATACTCAACTTGACTGAAATCTAGTTGTTCATCCATAGACAACTTTTGTTGAGGTACCATCCACTGCAGACTAGAACACCCAACAAGAGCTTTAGGTTTGGATGCAATGACCCAGTCGTTACTGTCACTATTTCACCCTTGTCAAAGTTGCTCAGATTCTTACTTCATTTGGTCAATTTTCTGCTTTCAATGAAACAGCTTTTCGGGCTAAATGTTCACTTGCTGCCCCATACATCCACCCACTGACGAAAGCCATAGTAACAATATAATCAACATTATGACCACTTTGTCGATTTGTGGTCATAATGTTATGGCTCACCAGTGTATATCAGCCTCCACACACATACACTCAACTTTAATCTGTCTTCTCCTCAGTCGTGCTTAGAAAAGATAACCGGTTTGGCATATGTGCTTGTTTATTGGTTCACTGTAACACAAAAAGACTACAGCAACTTCTTACAGCCTTTATTTTTTAATTTGGGTGGACTCTCTTTAAAAGGGAATGTAGATAATTTATTTTGTCCCCTTTAAAAACATACAACACCGTACAGCTGGATACTTGAGTATGAAGAAATAAAAAGACAGGATCTTCAGAAATTAGAGTCATATGCGAGTATATTTCAATGTCACAAGCCAAAATTGGTAAAATAACTCACTACAACTGAACCAATATAGAATTAAGACAGAGTGGGTTGCTTCTCAGTACACTGCTTCATGTGACCTGTCGTTTCTCCACTTGGTCGGAGCCCCATGCCCTCAGAGTTGTGACACCAAAGAAATCCCCCCTTCCTTTCCTTCCCCATGTGTTTAATAATTTAAAACATTCAACAATATCACTTTTTCAATTGCCTGAACTTAGAGTACGGTAGGTAAAAACAATACCATCAAAAATAGAGTATGGTCAAGTAAACTTAATCATAAAAAAAGATTAAGAAAAAGGACAAAATGGGATGAAAGCATCTAGTGCGAGTCCATGGAACAGAAAGAAGGGAAATAAAAAGTGTACATTCCTAATCATGCAATATACCAATTTTAATCAACAGGAAAATAATCAGAATGACAATGACTGATTGGGAGTTTTTTTTTCTCAGTTTCACTGATATCAGTCTGAGTATTTTCAGGAAAAGGGAATACATATGTAGTTATTTTCTAGAGACATTCCTGAAATACAGCTGATCACCTCTGTATTCACACTCTACTATTGGACAGAAGATCTCATGGACATCATTATTATATTATCTACAATACCAGACAGATGTGGAGGGGGCCTTACCAGTACTGTATATATGAACAGAGACGCTACAGAGTCAGCTTCAGTCTTGCTACTACTATGTGAAGTCGTGCTGGAGTGAGGTCAGGTAGTGACTTGAGATATGGATGACACAAACTGAAAACAGCAAGTACCTCTGAAGCCATTTCTTTTAAAACAAACAGCCATTCGTTCATCGTAACATGTCAATCCACAAAAATAAAGATGCAAGGCAGTCTCTGAGGAGGGTGGGGAGGGGGGGCGGACATTGAGGTTCATCTAGATGTGCGTCAGCTGGGATCAGCTACTGTGAAAATGTCCGAGTGGCACAGGCGCAAAAGATTTCACACGATTTCATGAGTAAACTGAGACCGAGTTGTGTTGCTCGAAAGAACGGACGCTTCCTTTAAGTGGAATCCACGTCGCCTAATACTGACCGAGAGGGAACCTTAAACCACTGGCAGTTTAGCAGGCTCTGCTTACACAGAACACGCTCAGCAACATGAGATGGAGAACAGCATTTCAAAAACGAGGCAAGGGAATGATACGACATGGGCAATCTGTTTCTTGGTGACATTATTGTGCCATTGACAATGTAGATGAAGGCCTCGGAATAAAAAAAAAAATGACATTGTCCATCTGTGAAATAACAGAGTTGTCGATCTGTTCCTTCACTGTATTGAAAAGGAGCTTAAGAAAAGTGCCACTGTCCTCACAGTGCTTTACTATTTTAAAGGAGACATATCGTGCCTCTTTTATTTAAAAGTGTATTTTCTTCTCACAGCTCCCTGGAATGTGTATTTTAAATTTCAGGTCAAAACACCACAGGGATTCTTAATTCTACGGTGTTCAGCCCTGTATATTTAGTGTTTTACTTTAATGAAAACCGAGCTCTTGCTGAACACACGCTTTTCCTGTCTGTGCCATGGATTCCAGGATGGTTTAAGTGTTTCTAGAAAACTGACTGAGACCCGTTAATGTACACCCGTGACATCACAAAAATGCAGATATCCTCATGGCATGTTATAGGTCCTGTTATCTGAAAAGGGGCTGTGTGTGTTTCTACCTTCAAGTGAGGATTTTGACACTTGATTATTTTTTGACCCCCCTTAACCTGAAACTATTTTTTGGAGTACGTCTCCTTTAATTCCATTATTTTTGGTTGTCCCATGTTTCCATATTCATCTTTGATTCTTGAAAGGACTGGTTTGTGGCGAGTAGCTGGGGGCCAAACTGCAGCTGAGCACAGTCACATCAGAAAGCAGATATGCAGAGGAAGGAGGTGGGGCTCTACAAGACTAAGAAGTGCTGGAGTAGATCAGACTGCGAGGCTAAGGCACAGAGCAAACCACTGACACAAGGAGTCTGTTAAACTAACACTAGCAGATCTGCTCTGAGCTTTGCCAAAAGGCAAGTAGGGCAACAGCGTTGATCCCAGTTAAAGACTCGCATCTTATATGGAGCTTTGGTTTCATCCCTGTACAATTTACACTGATGTTGCCCCCTGTCTGGTCTCCTCCAGGCACCAGGTCAGTGGCGGGCAGGTTAGAGTCCCCATTTGTCAGCTCAGACCATTGTGAAAAAAGGTGTTCACAAGGATTCCAGGCATACACAGAAGAAAATGCACACTGATGTTTAAAGAGCAGAAGGAACAGGGTGAGACGAAGGCGCAGACGGGCTTTAGACAGAAAAAGAGACATAGCAACAAACAAAATCAAACCAAAAAAACTTCAAAAATTGTAAAAACACAATTCAACCATCAAGAGCATATGTCCAGTTGTCAACATTACATTACATGACAGTCACAGACTGAATTGGAAGGAAGTAAAGTACACAGGAAAAGAGCAGGGGATGCTGAGCACCCAGAGACAGAAGTCAGTACAGAGTCAGAGTGAAACGGCGGATGTCGAGTTGGGAACAGTTGAAATAAAACTGAAAGTGCGTTGCAGAGAAGACGTAGCGTGTGCACAGTGAGTATGTAAAATAACATCCGAGTGCAAGAGAGTGACCGCCGAGCTCAGCATCCACGAGAACAAGAGTGTGGGACACCGCAGGAAAAGGTAGGGGCAAAGAAATCTTGTGAATCTGAGGACTAATAAATAGGGTGATACTGGAGGTGCCAGCCGCAGTGTTTCATAACATGATCATGTTGTGTTTCAGCGAGGGAGTGGGCGGGAGTGGCGTGGAGGGTTCGGTGTGGGCACCCTGGGGCTGTCAGACACAATCAGCACTGAGAGAAGGTCTGCTTGATTTCGTCCAGCACATTCCCAAGCAGCGTCGGCTCGTCACATTTAGCGTCAATGGACACCGTCTGACCGGACTGATGGGAGAGGAGGGAAAAACAAACTCAGCTTAGTTCAGTCTGAAATGTCTTCTCATTATTTGCCGGCAAATAGGACATGACGAAGAGATTTCTGTGGTTCACTTACAGTTTTGACCAGCAGACAGACGTGGTGACCCTGGATAGACCTGCTGTACATGGAGGCACAGGAGTCGATCCTCTCCACCACTGAACAAACAACATGAAAGGCATTACTCCCAGCAGCAGCTACAGCAATCAAATTATCACGCTCAATATCATCAGCTTTGTCATAAAAATAACAATAAATGGACACGTGAGATTAAATGTGAAAGTTTCTGTATGACTGTTTGTCTATCACAAATTTGACTGTAGATCACACGCAATCCTAGGAGCAGACTGGGGGGGGGCTCCTCAGTATTAGCAGCATATGCATTTGTCCCCCAAATAAAACCTTTTAAATTCACAGTTACCTCTGTTTTTTAAAAACCAGGGTTTATCAGATGATATGTAACTTTTGAGTCTCTAAAAATGTGCTTCATACATAATGGCATTTTTTTGTTAATTTCTTTATTACTTTGCTCAGTTTTGGTTTCATTTTGTTCCTTTTTTTGGTCATTTTCTTGATCATTTTGATTCATTGCTTCAATGCTGTGAATTTACAGTAAAAATGGAGATAATGTCCCAATTATTGTCATTTTGTTGCATATCATGTCCATTATTTTTGTTCATTTTGGTATCTCTTATGAGAATACCCACATAAAAATAATCTCCCCCAACGTTCATAAGCCACTAACACCCATGCATGCATTAGCATGGCCCAGTGTGTCGTACCAGAAAAGTGGTGATGGAAGCAGATCCTGGCCAGTAGATGATGGAAGGGCATGTTGACTCCCTCCAGTCTGACAGAGCTGCCCTTCAGGTCCCCAGACTCCAGCAGCTTTGCAAATGCATCACTGGGGGAGGAGAATATTAATATCGTCAGAACGTTGATCCTCCGTTTAATATTTTATGCTGCGGTCTGTAAAGCGATATGCAGGTGCTTCAGATAGACTGGTGATAAACGGACCTGTAGCAGGGAGTAGTGATTAGGTAGGAGGTGCAGGTAAAGTGCAGTTTGAAGTCCAGTTTCTCATGGGTGGAAGATTCCTCGCTCTGCAGCATCACGACACAAGAACAAAGATGATCAATACGAGATAATCCCCTGAGTCTATTTTGACTAGATGGACCTGGAGATCAGAGATGTGTGTGCAACCGACCTTGACAATGAATGTGAGAGTTCCCTTCAGTTTCTGTGGCATTACGATGCTCTGCACGGTGAACACGAATCGCGCCTCATTGGACACACCTAGAGCAAAAAGACACAAAGCTCATGTTGAAGTTTCAGACTCAGTGATTTCATCTTATTTGAACCACCACATACAGAATCCTTTCCCAATACTGTTAGTGGTGACTCTCAGAATAAAAACACCATCTGATAAAACTACAGTGAACATGCTAAGAACGCACATACAAAATGCCTATGTAGAATATGAAAAATACTTCTGCAGTGTTGCACTAGTGAGGAGAAAAATGTCAAACAGTGCTGCAGTTCACAGTTTCAATGAGTCTGTGTATTTCTCAACTAAATTCAAACTATTACCAGTAAAAAGCCACTTTATTTTTCTCATCCTTGAAATTAAAAATGTAAATAAATATCATAAAATGAACAAAACACATGAACAGAAGAACAAAATGATCAAAAGCACAAGAAATTACAATGCTGTCAACAAAAAGATCAAATATAACAAAAAAAAGTACAAAATTATTTTAAAAAAATAAATCTTAGCAAATTAATGGTAAAAAAACAAAATGAACAAAAAGGAGCAGAATTATCAATAAAATAAACAAAATGATTCACAAAACTTAACAAAATAATCTGCAAACCCATAATATTAGCAGAATAATGAATAAAATAAGCCAAAATTGGCAAAATAACCAACAAAATGAACAAAAATGTGCAGAATTATCAACAAAATTGCCAAAACAATGAAAAGAAAACTTAAAAATGAACAAAAACTGAAAACCCAAATTACAAACATCACCAAAATAAAGAATTGGCCTAAAAAGTGAAATGATCAAAAATGAGTAGAATTAAACAAAACAATTAACAAAAAGAGCAAAAATTAACAATTTGACAAAATATTAATAAAATCAACAAAATAAACAAACATTGAAAAAATAAATCAACATAACATCAGCAAAATTGTGAAGAAAATGAGCAAAAATTGGGAAAATCACTCAAATAATGAACAATGACATGAACATGTTGCAGATATGAAGTGACCTGGGGGGAGCTGGAAGGGGACGGTGAGGCCGTCATGTGGACCTGACCCCTCCGGCCTCTGCAGCTTGGAGTTGAGCGAGTCCAGCACGTTGAACTCCATTGATTTCAGAAAGCGGTCGCACTTGTTTTCAAATATTACCGACACGACCACCTGACTGCCATCCTGCAGGTTTCCCTGGATGTCATACGCCTTGGAGGAAGAAATCAGAACATGATGCTTATTAGCGAACGCTTGGCAGAAACAATCCGTGTGTGTGTCGTAAAAATGAGCGGTGAATATTTAGAGAGTGCATTCAGTAAACACAGCACATCCTGTTCATCAACCAGATAAACACCACACAGCACTGATTCCAAGAAAAGTCAGAGCAGAGAGAAAAAAAAAAATTCACATGGACAGCAAACATTCTCAGAACTGGACGCAGCACTGTTGTGCTACATAATACACATCATCTCTCATTTAACAGTCAGGGTGAAAGAGTGAGGGAACAGAGATCAGCACATCTAGGATTAAAAAAAAAAACTGTCTGTTCTTGACAGAAATGAACAATACCTGATCAGCATCTTCCATCATCTTTAAAGAAAAGGAGAGAAAATACATGTGCATATGTGGTGTCTTTATTTTTAATTAAATCTTCGTGATTATTGACACTGCCAAGACAGGTATGCAGTGGGGGCAGCACAACAGGCTTCATTAAGAGCAAACATCACATGTGGTCTACCAGTTGCTTTTCAAACGTGTATCGTAAGCAGACTTCAAAGACCATTCAATAATTCAGGGTAAATAAATGTAAACATTAGTGATGAATGACACCATCTGATACTAAAACATTCATTTACTATGGATGCACAGGTGGAATGGTTCCATCCAGCTGTTTTTAGTTGCATTTGAGTTTTTAAAAAACTAAAATGAAAAGCCAAAGTTTTGGAATAAAAACTCTACTGCAAAAAAGATGAGAATTGAGAAAGTTCTTATGTGACAAAAGGTAAATGACAGATGTGGTCAATAATTATGTGACTGTACGTGTGTTGCTTGTAAAAATTCAGTGAATGCTAAAGGCTCCTTATTGGTCTAAACCAGTGTTCTGGAGCCTGTGGCTCTTTAGCCCCTCCCCAATGGCTCCTGTGTCTTTGTCCAGTGATGAAGGTGAAATATAATAAAACAAAAATAACCACAAAAATCCATGAGAAAAAAAAAGTACTACATGGTGAACAAAAACACACATGCAAATCATCAAGAAAATTAATGTAATAACAAAAAACAAGCAAAATTCTGAATTATATTCTGAAATTCTTGATTAAGACAAACCTGTGCAAAATAATCAGAAAAAAACAACAAAAATGACTAAAATAACGAATCGACTGAAGAAAATGTATAAAAAAAAAAAAAAAAATAGATATTAAACAAAATAATGGGTTTTTGGGCGTGTGTTCTCTCCAGATACTCCAGTTTCCTCCCACAACCAAAACATGCACTAGGGGTTATTTATTTTATTTATTTAACCTTTATTAAAGGGTTAGATTAATTGGCCACTGGAAATTGTTCACAGGTATGAATGTGAATGGTTTCTGTCCCTGCAATGAACTGACAAATCATCCAGGCTGTACCCCGTGTTCGCCCTAAGTCAGTTGGGATAAACACAGAACCATAATGATAGGGGAAAAAAAAAACAAAAACAAAAAAAAACAACTCTTAATATTTACGCAACATCAGTAGATGGTAATGCAACAAAACAGGTCTTAGTTTATAATAGAAGATGTTATAACTGTGGAGACAAAACTAGTCAGAAACTATTCAAAACGCATTTTCTGAACCCTGAAAAGCAGCAGTCTGTCCTTCAGGAACAACCCGATCGCCGTCACTCACCATTTTGATGTAGGAGTTCTCGGCCAGCAGGCAGTAATTGGACATGGGCTGAAAGAAGAGGGGAGCTGAGGTCAGATCAGGCATTCTCTGTCACTCAGTATGCTAACTAGGCAACAGGAGCCGCGACCGCAGAGCTGATGCATAACACGAAAACCACTGTATGTGTGTGTGCGTGTAGCTTCAACAGGTTGAAACACGTGGCTAAGAAAGCGAAGCAAGATGATAAATTATATCACCAGCATGCAACATTTATTTACTTATGGCTTTGAGAACAGTCATTTGTTTTTTCCTCATCTCTAATATTAAATTAAGAGGAAATACTGACATAAACATACTGCTCATTAGTTTGTATTTTCTCACAATAATTTAAATCCATTATTCCTAGGCCTTTCCGTACAAGATACAAAAGGCAAATGTGGTGTAGCCTGCAGAGCCAAAATTCTTAAATTACTATAATATCTCTTTTATTACTGTAAATGAATCCAAATATGGTAACATATGATAGATTTAACCTTATAAATGGACAAATAAGACATAAGCTGGGTTCCACAGCATCAAATCAAAAAATAAGGAGAAATAAGCAGTAAATTAAAAGAATCCAGGCAATTATCAACAACAACCAAAAATGTGTGGGAAAAAAATGTCCAAAATAATTCAGGAAAGTAATACAAGTGAACAAAAGATGAACAAAGTAATCCACAAAATGAAGAATGAATTCAACAAACCCAAAATAATGAAAATGATCACCAAGTGAACAAAGTAATCCACAAAATGAACAATATAGTCAAGAAACTGCTCAAAATGAAGAAAAATTAATAAAATAAATGAACCTACCAGCCCCAAGTTTGGGAAAGGCAGATTTTAACCATCCAAAGGTTGTGTTAAGTCATTAAATCTAAGTAAATGACGACCATCTGGCTGAACTTTGCTATAAACACTGACCGGCAAAGGCTCTTCCTCCTCCACGGTGCCATTCTGCACAGACTCCTCTCCTCCTCCATCGCTGTGGTGGTGATGGTGATGATGCTTCTTCTTCTTTTTCTTCTCTTTCTCTTCCTTCTCCTTTTTCTGCTTCTTCTTCTTGTGTTTGGAGGACTTCTAATTTCAAACCAAAACACAGAGGGCAACATCAATCCAGGTGACAAAATGTAAACAGCGAAAGATGGACTAACACACATTTGGATGTTGCGCATTTTCTCAAAGAAAAAATGAAGACACTCACAATCTGGGTTTCTAAGAATACCACCAGGTGCATTAGAGAAGAACAAGCCAGCAGCCAGATACCTAGGAGGGGTCTTTCATGTAGGGGGCTTCCAGTTAAGCACAATGTTCAGTTCTATTCCTTTAATTTAATACATTCAATCCACAATATGGTGATGCGGTCATTTGGAGAAACTTGCAATTGCTACGGGAAGGGCTTTTATTTTTAAACGTTTAGTCTGTGTTAAAGGCCGACACAGGATTTCTCACATTAAAAACACAAAAATAAGAATTTCTACTTATACTGAAGGAATTAGAAATAAAGGCCTTGCTCTTTCAACAAAAACCCGTTACCTTCTGTAGTTAAAACAAACAAGAAGCCGTGAAACAGCAAATCAACACGTTCTCTTTGAGAGAGATAAAATTACTACTCATCTTTCATTTACTTTTTAGTTCATTTTTGATGCAACATACTTTTCATTGTTGTTACCTTCCACTTAAAGTGTGATGTTTTCATTTTCAAATGAAGTAAAACTTATTCACAAACCACATTTCATGTTGATATACTCTGCTTGTTCCAAACCAATTACTTTATCTTAGATTATCAGAATATTCAGAATACTAGTTATGTCAAAATTTCAGCTTTTGTTTATTTTAATCCAATTCATCAGGGTCAACATTTGCACACTGCTAATATTTTGTGGCTTAGGCTTTGTGTAACTTGAATTAAACAGGTACTTTATGTCCCTTTTCCACTGACAGCCTCCACTCAACGGAATTCACTTCGACTGCAGGGCAATGCTTTTCCATTGTTGGTACAGGTCTGTGAGAAAACAGTGGAAAAGGAGGAATTATACTAAGAATCCCCTCAGGGCTTTTTCAGTCAAGACAGAGCTAACTGATAAACTTGCTTGATGATGCTTTCAGTGACCTGTCATGGCCTTGGTGTCTTGTGATGTGACACAACTATGCACTTCTACATTGATTGATAGTCAGCGACATGTGGAATTTTCAGTCACATTCTGGTCTCGCCTTGGCTCACTTGGAATCCAAAAAACCTTTTCTGTAGTCCCACTTAATAAATGGTCCCAGGTAGAGGAAAGGCAAAAGAAAGTGGGAGCTCAGTCGGGTCGTCAGTGGAAAAGGGGTGATTATTACAAGTGACTTTTCTAAACTGCCTGTAAAAGAGTGATGCTGTAGAGGCAACATTAACACCGACACATCCCTGGTACATCATTTACAAAAACCTGTGAGAATACCAGCAGCTAGAGTACCATGTCCCATCAGGTCACTGTGACCTGACACTGCAGCCAATCTTTGACATCGCACCACGGTGTCAGCTAGAATTACTTACAGCCTCCTCTGTCTCAGCGTCTTTGGGCTGGTCGGGCTCAGAGTCTGCTGGTGCTGTGCAAGAGGCTGCCTCAGGAAGTGGGGTTGCCTCTGCTTCTGCTGCTGCTACTGTTGCAGTTTCCTGTTTACACACATACCGTACATTGAATGTGTAAAAAAGGTATTAGAGGGGAAAAGTGTCTGCATGTTCAGTGAATGGTGTCATGTCCCTCAACCGTGTAGACAGAGGTAGGTGAAATTAGTGAGGCCACACACAGACAGAACCCTGAACCACACCACTCTACAAGCAGACAACACAACCAATGAAAAACATGGTTTACACACGTGGTTTACAATTACTATGTAAATATTTCAGACATCATTGAGACACTATACCACAAAAAAAAAAAAAAATCTGTCAAATAGTGCCCGCATTTAAGATTCAGACCTCAGTTTATTCAACTTCATTTATCTCCATCAACAGTAATTGTACTAGAGACAGACTGAATAATCAGTTTCCTTGATTAATCTGTCAATAACACACTTTAAAATCTATTAGTATCAGTAGCGCTTGTCTTTAGTGGTGGCTGATATCAGCCTTCTCTAAAGGAACTGTTGGCTATGACATAACTTTAAACAGCTAAAAACTAGGGCTGTCAAACTATTCAAATTTTTAATCTGGGTCACTGTGGATAATTTTGATTAATTATGATTAATACCCATTCGTTTTTCATTTTGTGGGAGCAAAAACACTCATGATAGCAAGTGACCTAGACACTCAACTAAAATTACTTATTTTACATTAAAATGTGTATTTTTTTTCTACTTTAAACTTGTGTAACTAAAGGAAATTCCACCTGCTTTGTAGAACTTAACAGAACCTCTGTAATGTTCTGCTCAGATGTTTTTGCTTTTTTACACTTGGTTCATTGTTTTTCATCAGTAATGTAATTTGTTTCAAACTGTGTAAAGACATACTTTTACATTTAAATTGAGTTTGAAGCAGTAAATAGTAAAGAAGTTGTCAGTGACATGGGTCAAATGTAACATAAGATTTCATTACTTTTTCCTTGATATGAGTTATTGTGCATTAATGCGTTAAGTGTGTTAAGCGCATCAAAAATTGTAATCTATTTAATCATGCAAATGAATTAATCCAGACAAACGCGTCAATCTTGACAGCCCTAGTTTGTATTAGTTAAGTTGCTTTTGTTTTATTTTAGTGGAGGTTTAGGCATAGTGAAACTTCATTGCGCTGGGTTTTTCTGATGCACGACAACAGACTGTATCACACTTTTTACTGATTACTTGAAATAACCAAGCTACCAAAGGGTAACACTTGCCTAAGTTCCACCACTTCCAGTTTTGACCACTGTTCCTGTACGAGGGCTGTGCTGCAGAAGTGATTTAAAGTTGTAATACCACCAGCAGCCGCTGGAGGGCCATTTATTTGGCTCCAAGAAGCCCTGACTCCCATACAGTTACATAGGATTCTGTCTAAAAATACCAAGCAAATACCATATTTTCCGGGTGAAAAGTCGCTCTGGTATGTTAGTCGCACAAGTCAAAAAATGCATAATGAAGAAGAAAAAAACGAGTATTAGTCGCTCTGCAGAACAGGTCGCATTTGTTTGGGGAACATGTGTAAAGTGCGCGGCCCACGGCTCTAGCGGCTGTCAGTGTGACAAGCACCTTACAGTCGAATTTATTCAAAATACAATTCACTCCGATGTATTTGTGGCCCCCCTCGCCAGACTATGCAAAAAAATATGTCTTTTAATCTGGAAAATATGGTACATTTTAATCATGAGTCATCATGGTCTCAAACGTTTCATTTGGACTCTTTAATGATCTGGTCCATCTTTACATTTTTGATTGTTTGTTAAGATATTACAAGAAATAGTCTGGCATATCTCTGCTGTGTGGGGTTTTGATTGACAGGTCAGGACAGCTCTGCTCAGCAGGTCATCATGCAAACATTGAGGGTGTGTTGGAGTCGGTTTAGGAATGCAGTGTTCATGAATGAATATGTATAAAAGTTTCAGTAGGCGTGGTTTTCAACAGGGATTTACTGATGACGACACATTTCAGTGTGGTTTGTGAACTCTCATCAGCGTAACGAGATGCAGCTGGGTGTAACGGGGTAATTTAAGCAGCTGTGTGACTGACGGCGAGACAGAATGGACAACTGAGGACTCAGACACACGAAGAGAGTTTGACTCGCCAGAAACAGCAGACCTGAAATACCTGCACCATTGTTCTGTGGGAAAAAGCATCGGACTTTTAAATCGTACGCTGACAATATTTCTATATAGATTCACCTTAAAAAACTCTGAACTACATCACCCAGCGACCCTAGGGCAGGGGTGACTGAGACTCCAGAAGGACGCACACGGACGCTGGAGGAGACGGGCCATGGCTGTGTTCGCCGGATTCCAGAACCAGGACGTGTGGCGGTGAATTTTGCAAACACACACCTTCATCCTCCGATAGGACAAGCCAAAACACATCACCCAGGGCTAGTGTAGCACATAACTCAAATCCTGAACACACACACAGGCTTCAATGAGGTTTAGCTATGGGGTTTATCTTAGTAGCATAGCGAACAGGCTCAGGCCGAGGCAAACCGGGACAATAACAATAATGTATGTAAGTAGAGCTAGAACTGCCCTTTACACATGCAGACCCACTTCTATTCTAAACTGGGTTTAAATTTGGTGGCTGTTACGGAGGACTTATGTGAGATGAGAGTGTAGTACGGCAGTCAGTTCTGCTCCAGTCCTCAAGGGCCGCTAATCTGCTCGTTTTCCATCTGTCTCTGCCCAAACCACTGCTGATGACCTGGATAACTTGTGTTCAGTCAATCAGAAGCTGGATGATACTGTGGGTTGTCTGACATTCACCGGATTCTAACTTGTGCTCCGATTCGGCGGCCTTTGCACTGAGAACAGCGTACTGTAAGTTAGACCTACTTCATTCAGCCTCTCTCATGGGACCTCAACTTTAACTTTGAGGCAACTTCACAGGTCAAAAGTCACAGTTTGATTTCAAAATACTAAAATATTAGATTTGTGTGAGTATGCTCGGTGACCTCACTTTTCATCTCGTGTGATATACGTCATCAACACCAAAATGGCCACAACCTCAACAAAGTCAGCCTCATTCTTTGAAAATAAAGTAGTGCAGAGACTCTTGTACAAATCTGAACAGACTGCAGCGAGATAGACTTATAACGTCATGTTTGCTTTCTTGACTCGTACAGTTATCTTTGAAATTGACAAACGTCATATGTGCAAATAGAATTGAAACAATCAAACTGTGGCTATTTGACTTGTAAACAGTCTTAAAGTTAAATTTGGATCCAAAAAAATTGTCTCATGCCACGGACTTGGTAGGTTATTGTTATCAGAGCTCCGGCAACCAAGTCAGAATGAGGTCTAGGACTCCTTACGAAATGACCTTCACCTTGTATTTGACCTTGAAGATCAACAAGATCAAATAGAGCATGAGGCAGAATTCAATCAGGATCTGAATATTATCTACTGCTTGACATTGACTGCGATGTTCATTTTTTTTCCAAAAGTTAGTTCACACACCACAAGGGGCTCTCTATAACACGTGTGTGATCCTATGACCTTTGACACTTTGTCTCCAAAAACATAGTCAGAGGTGCCAAGGTCAACCTTTATGCCATGTGTGGTCAGAGTTTTGCAGAGGAAACAGAACACAAGTAAAAGTATTGTTACTTCGTAGTTATAGTCACTAAAGTACATAAAAACTCAAATGGTGAGTAATTTCATAACATGGAATTTATTACAGTCTAATAAAGTACCTTCAAACAGGCATTTTAGTCATTTTTGTTTATTATATTGACCGTTTTTTGGTGATTTGGTTTATCTTTTTTTAAACCAATGTTGTTCTTTAATTACTCATTTTGATGCTAACTTTGTTTTTTGTTCTTTTTTGTTAATCTCTTTGATCATACTTGTTCATACTGCTGCTTATTTTTTGACTCCTTATTCAATTTCTTGATTATATTGATATTTGTTAACTTACTTGATTATTTTCTTCCTTATTGCTCATTTACTTCATTTGTACTTATATTTGCTTGATTATCATTATTATTGTTGTTGTTTTGTTTTTTTTTATTCAATTGATTTTTTTTTTTTAAATTGATGTTTTTGATGTCTACTCATTCATTGAGCTGGAACAAAATGTACCTGAGTAGAAGTATATGTTTTCATCCTGTACGTACCTGAGCACCAGTAAAGTATTCTGTAAAACAACTACAGTACCCAGAATTAAACTCAGTCTGTTTATATAACTGGACAAAGTGACCGTGACGTCACCCATTAGTGTGTGAAGGGTTGTTTTGAGGCCAATCCGGTCGTCACTTCCTGGACAACATATTGGAGCCAAGAACAGGATGTAACCATATTTGGACAAACGGCAGCGGGGCTAGCAAAGCGCTCATGCCAGAGGACTGATGGGAAGCTAATATTAGCCGCTAGCTTACTGACGCGGTAAAACTTCACCACACAGTGTCAAAGTCATATTACGGTGTTGTTGGTGTAAACACTTACCTACAGCTGCAGTCGAGTGTATGTCATGTATAACTATGAACACACTGAATGAATAGAAGATACGAAAATCTGAATCGGTCTGACTTCACTGGCGAGTTGTTACCATAATGACATGTCAATCAAACCCCAGCACAGCAGTGATTTGTTGGATTATTTGCTATAATATCTTAATAATGAAGAAAAAAGTTAAAGATGGACCATCACGTTACTTATTAGAGGATCCAAATAAAATGTTTGAGACCATGATGACGCAAGAAAAAAATTTATTCGCTTAGTATTTTCAGATAGAATCACATGTATCTTTGTGGGAAAAAAAGGCAATCCCCAGTGGCCAAGCCGTGGTATTACAACTTAAAGTTACTTCCACATTGGCCTCACTGAACAGCCCCGGTCGTTGCCCCTTGGTTAAACTACATGCAAAAGGGTAAATACTCTGTGTCTGGTGAATCTACTGTCATTTGTTTGAGAGTTAGTGCACAGACAGACAGGGCAGGTCATTTTCACCTCAACTGTACTGGTATATTTTGGCAGGTTGTCCATGAACCAAAAGGTTAGCGGTTCAAACCCCAGCTTCTCATGTCCACAAGACGAAGTGTCCTTGAGCACTGAACCCTACATTGCTCCCCGTGAGTGTCACTGGTGTATGAATGTGTGTGTGAATGGGTGAATGGAGAGCACTCTGAGTGCCGTAGGGTAGTAAGGCGCTGTAGAAATGCAAGACCATTTACTTTAGGATGTGAATCTTCACTCTACTCTACTTCTTGTTTCCTTGTTTTCATCACTCACTGCGTAACAGCAGGCGTCCAAACAGGTTGTGGTCTCGGGCCGTGGTGTTGCAGTTCCAGCGGTGGTTGCGGAACTGGTGCTGGCACTCGGTGATCCAGTCCTTCATCCCGGCGCCGATGGCCTGCATCACTTTGGGATGCTGATGACACAACTGGCGCTGCTTGTTCACGAGTCCCGGGATGTTGTCGCACATCACCTGAGAGCCCAGGGTGCCCATGTACCTACAGAGAGAAAAAAAAGAACAAAGTCAGCAAGAAAATGAGCAAAATTGAGCACAATAACCGACAAACTAAACAAAGTAAATAAGCAACTAAACGATAAACATGGCAGACACCAGGTAAACGCATCAGCCTCAGGCCCGTCTGGACTTTACACGTTTGATGTAGTTTAGTGACCACAGGTCTCTCCATTCAAGACTAATTATACTAACAAGGCAAAAGAAAAACAGAACAAAAATGGAAGAGGATAAGACACAAAATAAACAATTTGATCAGTCAAACAAAAAAAAAGATAAAATTCCACAACCTGAAGAAAACTATTTAGGAAAAAACCTGATAATAAACAAAACTGATCCCAAAACATACAAATGACTCCAAAATCATGGACTGTTTATGTCAGGTGTGAATAGAGACAGAAAGTGATGATTTCATAAAGACAACGCATCATATGTTGAAACTGAGAAATTTCATTGACTTTTGAAGACGACTTGGCTATTTTGATTTGGATGCAAGCAACATATTTTAAAAGCTGGTTCAGCTGGAAGAAAAGGCTGTAAATGGTGTGAAATAAACTCCTCCAGAAAGGTTTGGAAACTTTATTTCGGTCAATTATTTGTTTCCTTTAATAATACCAGCTGGTGTTGTATTTTATATTGTTGAAAAGCTGGATCAGTTTCTTTTACAACGAGGTAGAACTTGTAAAGATCATGCAGACTTAAAATGAGTAACACAGCTAAACACTTAGGTAGTCCCACAAAACGATGTGCCAAAATCCCTGCTGTATTCTCTTTAGTTTTCACTCTTGTTTTGAGCTTCAAGTACTGCTAAGTGTGTGACCATCACAGGTGTATGACTGTGCTATAATATGCATTCATAATTAATAAAGTTACCTGTCAACAGGTAAATATCATGACTGGTTGTAAAAAGAACATCCCAACAAGACAGAGTCTGTCTGAAGTAAAGATGGAGAGGGGTTCATCACTCCAATAGTCCAACAATGTAAGAAATGTATTTATTAGGGTAAAATTGCAAAGAATATTGGGATTTCACTTTCTACAGCTCATAAAATATGATTGTGTAGTGGACATCGCTGCATTGGCTCAAAAACTGTTGTCTGTGAAAATAGTTTATCTCTGCATCCACAAATGGCAACGTAAACTCCGTTGTGTGAAGAGGAAACCCTATGTAAACCAGATCCAGAACTGATGCTGCCTTCTCAGGACCCGAGCTCATTTGAGATGGACTGAGGCCAAGTGGAAAACGGTCCTGTGGGCTGATTAAGGTGCAACGACCAGGGCTGTTCACTGAGGCCAATGCGGAAGTAACTTTAAGTTGTAATACCACCACTTGGCCACTGGGGAATCAATCGTCTGGCTCCAAGAAGCATTTTTTCCTATAGACATACTTGTGATTCTATCTGAAAATACTAAGCAAATTTTTTTCATGGGTCATTATGGTCTCAAACGTTTTATTTGGATCCTCTAATAAGTAATGTGATGGTCCATGTTTACCTTTTTGCTCTGTTATTAGGATATTACAGCAAATAATCCAACAAATCACTGCTGTGCTGGGGTTTGATTGACATGTCG
>JAQQAE010001526.1:0-25170 GCA_029823295.1 Pseudamia nigra
GGGTGTCTTGAATCTGTGCAGGGTACAATGAAATCTCAAGACTATCAAGGTATTCTAGAGAGAAATGTGCTGCCCAGCGTCACAAAGCTTGGTCTCAGTCGCAGGTCATGGGTCTTGCAACAGGATAATGACCCGAAACACACAGCTAAAATCACCCAAGAATGACTAAGAGCAAAACATTGGGCTGTTCTGAAGTGGCCTTTTATGAGCCCTGATCTAAATCCTATTGAACATCTGTGGAAGGAGCTTTGCACAGTGGTCTGACTCTCCCATCATTAATACAAGATCTTGGCAAAAAATAGTGGAACAGTGGATAGAAATAAATGTTTTGTTCAGCTTATCAAAATGAAGCCACAGCGAATGCGTGCCATAATCAAAGCTAAAGGCGGTCCAACGAAATATTAGTGTGTGACTTTTTTTGGCCAGGCAGTGTATAAAAACATGTACTGTACCAACTTTCATTTTGCTTGTTTGACATACAGTTGTTCTCTCTGCTCAGTATCGCTGAACTCATATTATCACATTACATTGTCTGTGTTTCCTTTTTTCCATTCTGTAATTAGATCACCTCCTTAATCTGGAAATTTAAATTGCAACCTATTGGAGTCATGTTATGGCACAGGCTGATAATTGGATTTTGATTGTGATCTGATTAATTGTGCGAAAACTACATAATGTGCCTGTAAAATGAAATAATGTTGCCCACAAATCAAAAATTGGTTATCTACCTCTCCTCTCTCATTTCCCAATGTGGAGCAAGAGAAAGCCAAAATAAATAATCATAAAACAGCTTACTGGTTGTTGTTGTTTTGTTTTGTTTTGTTTTTTTTACTTGAATTGGTGATTTATTAAGTTGCATTAAATTAGTTTTGTTTACATTTATATTCACAAAATGTTCTGAAAATATGTCAGTGACTGGAAGCAATGACATATAATGTTTTGTTAAAAATTCAAATTAGCTTGTACGTTTTGACACAAACTAATAATCCAAAAAGGTAATTACAAGCCTTGCATATTAATGCACAAAAGCTAAATTACGTATATTCATTCATCTACTGCGTGTAAAGCATCATCAGCAATGTCATGTTACAGTGCCACTTAGTGAACGACCGACACAAAACAGTTGTGTCTGCTGGCTGCATTTTAGCGGCTACATGTGGCCATGTCTTCACATGCCAGAGACGTGCCTTTGCTACTCTTGAAAGCCAAAGTGTATGTTATGGCTTTGTGACAAATCTCTGACGTGACATAGTAATCAGATAACAGCTGAAGCCTGAGGGCAGAGAGGGCCACTGAGACAAAAGAACAGGTTGAAATATAATAAATATTTCTAAAATGTTACAAATTATAAGTGCTTTACCACTGAAAGAGTTTATGCGATGTGCTCTTTGTGTCTGCACCCAGTTGCATTCCTTATGGTAATTTACAACATGGCTCCAAGCAGCTTGTTTAATTTCAGATCTCAAATGAAAGCGTTTGCGGCATATTGGCATATTTTTCTTGTTAAGCAATGTTTAAGGTAGAGATAGACATGGCAGTAATTGCAGGTTTGACTGAAAGTAGGAGTTAAGTTAGCAGACATCAACACTCCCCCTGACTTGTGAAGAAAATGAAAATAAAAAGATAATGTTGCAGGTAAAGCATGAGAGAGGTATGTCATCCACTTAACTGTTTCATTGTTGGTGGATTCTCGGGGATCCTGCTGAAGATGCGAAGTAGATTGAAAGTGCGGCAGGAAATATTTGAGTATAAAATAAACAAGAAAGCCAAAAAAGTAACTGGGACAGAAATTAGAAATGAGGACACATCAGCCTGTAATAGCGGTAGGATAACAAACACAAGCCAAAATTAGTCTCTCACAATAAACTGACAGGGGTATAAAAACAAGCCTGCGTACATGATGTGAGATTATAATGAGGCATTGATTGTTTGTCCTCAATTTCTGTTTCACTTCCCTCTTAAATTGCAGGCAGACACTTGTAAACAGCCATACCTATGTCTTTGCTGTTCTCATTAGCTTTTCATTTCTTTTTGCTGCACGTTACTGAGCTACAGGATCTTCATGAGAACACGTGTCTCACTTCCTGTTTGTGGGAGTGTTTCCTGTTTTCCTGACCATGTTCTGGTCGTCTGTTCCCCGGGATGGTGTTTAATGCCTGGTTTGCAACCATCTGCATGGTGCAGCCGGGGTCCTCGGGGATGTTTGTTTGTGCTGTCTTTTATTATGCCATTTTTTAACTGCCATTGTGGCAAGACAGGAATGTGCCATTGCTTGTTGTTGACTGCTGGAGTGAGAAAGCCCAATTACCTCGGGTCCCAGTGCCTGGTTGTAGTTGTAAGATGGGTTCTGTATGTGTGTGTGTTGTTCTGTTGAGCAGCTGTCCCAGGCCCCAGTGGCAGCAATGGCAGAGGATGGTTACGGTTGCTTTGGTGACAGTGAGGAGGTGGAGGAAGCAGACAGGCTTATAAGGGACTCCTCATGTGTTGTGTGTTGCCACCTTAGTTCTGCTCAGCAGCCAGCTCTCCCTGTCTATCTTGCCACCACTTTTACTGCAGTCTGATATTGTAAAATCTTCAATGTGACTGGAGTCATGTGCGTTCCTCCCAGTTTACACAGTATGTGTGGCCAATTAGGGCTGGGGTTATGAGGCTGATGTATGGATTATAGCCTATTATTTCTTCTTCCCTAATGTTGACCATTAACTGCTGTGTCATTAGTTACTTTACCAACTGTGGTGGCGGCACAGGAAGGCACACAGTCTGTCACACACATTTCTCTGTGGGTGCATGACATGGAACACAGGAATGTGCCTGCAAAATTTGACAGTTTTGTGGGGAATTGTAGTAGAGTAAACCAGGAAACACATTATTACTTTATTCGGAATATACCTTAAAAAAAGGCAATTACTTTAAAAAACAAAAATTAAAATGTAGTTTTCTCATCTTTAAATATATACGTAACTATGACTTTTGTCTTCGAATGTAACAACCCTTTCTCCCATGTTGTATTTTATGGTTATGCATAACAAAACTGCAAATACAGCTTCATAAACATAGTATCACCCATATTACATTTCACTAAAATTTAAAATCCAGTGCCTCAGTTGCTTTGCAAAGAAATGCATATTTTCAGTGAAGGAACCTTCATAGATGAGGTGAATGGTGGATTTACAAAATTCAAAACTTCCCACCAAAGACTGGAATGTGTGTTCTTATTTTTATAAGTGTGTATGTTTGTGCAGTACAAGCACTTTTATTACAGTTGTGTAAATATTAATAAATATGTTGTGATATTTTGAAGATTTATTGTTCCACAAACCCTAAGCAATTGCTTTCAGAACCTAAACCGAATCATAAAAATGTTAATAATACTGTCAGGCTGACTTTGAATTAAGTTGCCGAATCTTTTGGTGAAATACAATACATTATGTTTGGAAAAGTTAAATTTGTCATTTAGTTCAAAATGGTGTTAATTAACAGAGTTTAATTATTATGTTGAAAGAAAATGTATGGCAGACGTATAAGATTCATTTTCATTGACAGTTTAGCTGCATATGAACAAAATGGCTGTAAGATCTTAAAATGAAGAATATTATGAAAAAAGCATTGCATGCCTTTGGTGATTCCTAGTGTTAGGGCTACAGTATAGTACATTGTTCATGATTCTACTTGTGTGTTGTTCCCCTGTGGGCAGTGTTGTGTGTGACACAGCATTGACTTTCAGTCTGTCTGTCTGTTATCCAGTGTGGCAGCATAGTGAGTGGTGTCTAATGGAGCCTCTGATGAATAATGAGTCCATACACTGGTAATGTTCTGTGCCTAGTAACGGCTGCATTGGTTTCTGTCCTGTTAACTCTGCTGGTGTAAGATTGATTGTGGTGTGCTCTGCAGTCATACAAAGACACTTCATTGCTTGGCAATGAAAATAAAGCTTCTCCCACTGAAATGAAGAGCAATAGCACTGGAGCAAACGAGGCAGACCAGCTCCAGGCCTGGAAACAACCACAGCACAGTGTTACCACCATGAGTGAATGGCACACCATGAAATAGGCACAGCCTCAATAAGATTTACTTGTTTACACATTGCTTTCTGCTAATTGAGGTGTGGCAGAGTTTGTTATTTTTGCTTCAGTCAAGATGAACCTTCGTCGCCCCGATTAGGACTTTCACTGTACTTAGAGATCTTCCACCAAGACTCTCCTTCAAATTACACTTGACACTGTGAAGAAACATCTAATAGAAGTGTGTAATGGGCTCTGATGACAAACTACACGGTTGGAAGACCATGTAATCTCCCCGCAATTAATTAAAGTGCGTCCTGTGTGTGTGTTTGCATTTTTCCCCCTTACTCCCATTCCCTCACACCCAGCCTAACCAGATGCCACAAAATAACGGAAATAACATTGCCTGTCAACAGTAAAAAATGAAGACCCGTACCCTAACAAAGAAAGGTACTTAGAGCTGGCAGAGGGAGGCAGATGCAGGGTTATTTGTGCTCCAGTGCTTCTCAGTGTCCCAGTAAGGGTCCTCCACAACTCAACATCTGTACCTCCACTCGCCTAATTACCCTCACCACTCCTGCCTAAGCGCTTGCTAGTCTGTCACCACCGCTAAGCTCACTAGAAAGGAGGAGGAAATGAAGAAGGTGAGTAGTCTTCATTGTGCATTTTTATTGTACAACACAACAGTAATGTCAGTTTATTTTTTTTTCATCAGTGATGATTAGTCACAATGTTTAGCTATACTTACATAATATAATATATAATTATATTATATAGTTGTATCCCTTGTGAACTTACTGAGCACATTGAAGAAGGTGCTCATTTGCTCCCTCCCACTTTCTCATCCCTCGCTGTACATTGTTCTCTCACTTTACTTTTGTTATTTATCTATTTACTTATTTCCCACCACAATATTGATCCAAAGACAGAGAACAATTAGCCCCCATTGCAGGGATAATTCCCATTTCTTCACTTATTTTTATAAGTAAATGAGAAATTTGCCATGCTTTATGTAAGTTTTGATGGGAACTATCAGTTTGGAGTTGCTTGTGTCATTGATTTGATTAAAGGCATTATACATTGTCTAATGAGTGTTACACATGGCTGAGTGGAGAATAATCACCCAGTGATTTCTGACCCAGAACTCTTCTTCACACTCCCTCCTTTTCTCATTTTTTTGCACTTTCTCCCTTTCTCACTCTCTTAGAGCAGACGACCAGACACTCAGTAGTTCACAGAGGAGGTAACGGAAATCAATTTGAGGACCCCCCCCCCCTCAACTCAAATTGATTCCTTTGCTTGTTTTGCTTTAATATTCATTTTAGGTAAGTATTCAGTAAATGTGTATAGAATGAATATGAATATTAGGTGTCAAGCTTCTTTGCAAGAGAACTCTTGAAAACAATAAATTTTACCCCACTCCAAATTGTCTGGCAATTAAAGCGCATTGTGTATAATAAGCGCTGTCTCTACTGGGTGTTTAGCTTTATCGAGCCTGTCTGGAGATGGAATTCATACCTACTGCTCTGTGAATTGCAGCACATAAAAGATGGACTGAATATGTTCCCGGGGAATATTGCCCTCTCCAAAAGACCAATCCGTCTTGCTTAGGAAGGCAATCTTAGGTGCGGTAGATAAACTAATATTTGTGTATAACCTCAGTCAGACAATACAAATGATCGGATGATTTTTCATCTCCTTATGCATACAGGGAAATATGAAAAATTGAGGTTTAGGAATATTTGCAGGGTCTGCGAGGCGGCTGGCTGGGCCGCTGAGTGCCCTGGGCCACGCTCCTCACCAACGACTGCCGAGCGAAGAGTGATGAGAATATTATACCCGTCTGTTTCCCGTCACTCCCCATCCACCCCTCCCACCTTCTTCATTCTCTCCTCTCACCACACTAATTCATATAGCCACAAGATGGAAAGAGTTGGAGAGAGAGAGAGGTAAAATGAGAGAGCGGTACACAGGCCACTACTCTGGCTTGCTGTCTTTGACTTTTGCCGCCTGCTCATCACCCATGAGTGACAATCATACTGACATAATTCTCCTGGTCCTCGGTCCTCTTTATTGTCCCTCTCATCCTCAACTGACAAACCCTGTCACCACTGCCTCCAACCACTAACACAGAGATTTTTTTTTTCAGTTTCCAAGCCTTTGGTTCTTATGTTGCAAGAAAAAAAAATATTTTGCATATGTGTCAGGGCAAAACTCTTGTTTTCTTCCACAACTGAGAGCTGCTGTGGAGATGGGACCACTTTATCATCTCTACTACGAAAGTGTTGTCATGGAGGGACTTGTCTGTAGTGGATAAGGTGAAACCGGTAGAGACTGCCTTTAAAGTACACCTCGTATATTCATCAGGGTTTCTGTAAGGCTAAAATCCAATCATCTGAATTTTGGATTCTGCCTTAAAATTACTTAACAGGACTTAGGAATGGATTGATTTCAGTGTTTGGCTAAAGCTTCCTGAAAGAAAAAATATTTTGCACTTTCTGAAAAATAACAATGATTTCAATAACTTTGGAACCAAACATGTTTTAGTTATATTATACTGGTTAAAACAAAATCACTATCATTACTTAAATATTTTCAGTTTAGAAAGGTCTTTATGTCAAGCAGCCTTGATACAGTATGTTTTGTATCGGCATCAGTCAGGGCATGTTTTGCTGTGTGACAGATGCATTTGGTTCGTTTTTAAATATAACATCCCGTCGCCCCTTTCTATCTGTCTTCCCTGCCTTGAAAAAAAACTGCTGAATCCCACAGAATCCAGCCGTCAAGTGCAATTCCCCTCACCACCGTCCCTGACATGGAGAGGGTGACATTTACCCCCACACTCCCCTCTCTCCTCTTCCCCAGGTTGGGGAGTTTTTATTTTTAGTTTATTGTGTCTCCTCACGCCAAAGCCTCTGTGTTTTCCCTTGAAAACCTTTCTGTTTGCTCTCTATATTTCTGCATTATCTGCCTTTGCCCTCTGCTTTTCAATATGTCTTTTTTCCCCCTTTTTATTTCATTTTCTCCCTCCCTCCCCGTCTTTGCATCTCCCGCTGTATCCCTACCCCATCCTCTCACTGTGTTTTTGCTTGACTGCAGTGAGGAACTTCTCCCCTCCCCTGTTCATGATAAATCAGGGGTGTGAGCAGCAGCACACGGTCGGGGGCATCAGTCGTGAGGCTGATGAGATAAGCGGTGCTCATCTCTCGGCCCTGTATGGAGATTTATTGGGCTGGGATAAGCAACAAGCTAGCCATCACTCTCAGCCAAATAGACTCCCCGCCTGCATGTGTTTATTCTTATTGCACTGCCACGACCACTGCCGCTGTCAGGGGTGGAGTAGCCCCCTGAGGCCTGCTCCATGGTAGAGGAAGCCTAGCCCTGCTCTTTGGATCATTACCTTCTATTAGATCAAGAAAACAAGCCTCCACACAGGGGCTCTGAGTGACACTGATGGTCCAATTTCTCCCCATCTCTGTGGACCACATAGGCATATATAAAATAAGGTTATAGTGTGCTATTGGCTTCGCACATCAGAGCAAAAGCAGCGTTGTCTTCCTTTTTGGAAGTTGCTAGTCCTATAGAGTCATTGCAAATAGGAAATTCATAAATCAATACTGTGTTTTTATTGCAGAGCAAAAGTCGGGGCTAAGTGAGGTTTTCATGGATATGTGGATATCTAAATGGTCAAGGTTTGACCTTTAAAATTTTGTGGCATTGACCCAAAATTCTTAGTAATCCATGTGTTTATTTGCAGCTTTTCTGCTCACATTGTCACGACAGTACAGAAAGACTAGAACAACTGATGAATGGAATGCCACAAACATGCACAATGGGTAATTTTTTTCTTAATAAATTAATCATCAATATTTGAGATAATCAATATATAGAGTGTTAACAATTAATTACCTACATGGATTTTTCCCGTCAGAATTGCATGAACCCAAAGCATATTTACATCTTCAGCATTGCGTACTGAATTTGCATAAAACTCAGATTATTGCATGATAAGATGTCTGTATCCAGACTGCGAAAAGGCTTTATTTTGTATGTGTCAGTAATATGCATTGTACAAACGCCTGCATGTTAGAGTGGATTATCTGAACTCTTTTAGGACTGACACAATTATTTTAAAGTAATTCGCAAGATCATCAAACCACCCACACCAACTCATGTTACCGAAATAATGAACAGAATTTTGCATCTCTGCGCGTGTCTGTTCAGGGTGTCTAACTTTGTTCCTCTCCAGCTGCTGATGACAGCATTAATTTCAGGCGGGCAGCAGTGTCACCCATTAACTGTTGCTCTGGCTGGTGTCAGAGAGCTGCAGGCCAAGATGTGCACATCCAGCACCCACATCTCCCTCCACTCCCACCTGCTGCCACATAAACACACACTCCAGTCACCCAACAAGTTCTCCACAAATTGCTTTTACCCTTCTCACCCCATCAGTGCACAGACACACACCCGTGCACACACAAACTTAGGCCTTGGTGGTGTAGCGGGGGTTAGTTTTTCAGCACTCAGGTTATATTTAATCATGGCTGGTGGATGAGGAGGCTTTCCTCTTTATGAAAGGTATTAGAGCAGCACTGTGTTTTCACTCAGCTTTACACTCTGCCCCCATGCTTTTCTTCCCCTGACCTTTGTTACCATGTACCAGGGAGGAATTTGATAAAGTGACACCAGGCCCCCTCTATCTCTTTCTCTCTCTCCATCTCCCATCTCTGCCTCAGATTCTAATAGCTCGTCTGGCAGCTCTGGACTGACTCTCATCTCATCAGTGGGGTCACACCTTTGGGCTGCCCTCACTGTCTCTCCCCCAGCACTTGCCTTGTCATTTATTTTGCCGCTGAAGTGCCCAGCGAACCGGCAGGTCTGATTCAATCTCATACATCCTGAGGCTGATGTACTGGACAGAGTCAAGGCTGCCTGTGATCGCCTGGCAGAAGTGAAGAGGGTGCAGGGTTTTACAGAGGAACATCAGGCCCTCGTGTCTTGCAACTCTCTGCTCTCCGCTCATCCTTTGCTCTTTCCTCACTGAACCTGGACCTTCAGGGATTTTCTTGCACCATACATTGTTAAAACACACTTCCGTTAGCTGAGGAACTGCACTCTGACAGAATACTCTATCATTCAACTTTCGCCCTGCATCCTTATGTGACTTACCCCAACCCTAGTTGATCTGTACTACTTCTACTTAAGGGCGCCATTCTCTTTGATCTAACTAAAGTTACAGAGAGAAGTGAGAAGCACCGGGAAAGCTCCAGCAGGGGGGGTTTACATGCACTTTCAACATTTGGAGAAGCTGGGGATGCTCTCCATTCTGCTTCATGTTGCACCCGGGGACGCTCCCCACTTCACTAGCATGCATCAGCAGACACTTGGTCATTAGGTAGATTGACAGTGATTGTCTGGCCTGTAGAGCTGAGGCAGCCTCTGCTCGGCTCAGATGCCTGCTTTGAAATGCACACATATAGATTTTGTGTGGGTGAACAGAATTAACAGAAAACGTTACAAGCGAAGGTAATCGATAATGGTGTGAAAGATGCAGCGGACAGTGTGGAAATCACATTTTGGACAGGTTTCTACTCCATAATTGATTGGGTGTTTGTTTAAGCTCCAGCTGTCTTTTTACTTGAATGCAAAATGGTCAGTGTGTCCTCATATCATCATGGAAAATGGAAAAAGGTGTACTCAAAAAGACTGAGGGACCAAAAGTAGGGCATCTCTTCAAAGTGATGTTATTGTACTGCTCCCAGCTTGTGTTGCAATGTTACAAAGAATTTAGTGGATTACATGTTTTGGTATGTGTTAAGTGTATTCCCTGTTTGAATGCTGGTATATGGCAGTTGCCTGTAAGGATGGAATTGCTTCTCTTCGTTCTTCATGCTGCTGAATTTGAAATGGATCTAAGTTATGTACACTGAATCTTATCTAGTTTTATCCTGAGTTTCCTGCAGTAGATCCAGATTTCTGTGCATGTTTTATGTGTCTGTAAGTGTGAACACGTACATTGATAGAGGACAAGAATCTTAAGGAGGTCAGGGGGTGTCCTCTATTATTCATCAGTAGTAACGGGTTAGAGAGCCTGGCAGCATCTGTGGACTTATTGATCTTGTCCTTGGTTTCGTGTCTCACCTCCGGTGGGGGAGGAGAGATCGAGGTGGACTCACATACACACAGCAATATGTTCCCAAACCACCTTTGTCGTTACAGAAAACATTCAACCCACCCGCTAGAATAAAATATTGTCAATGCACATTTCTATAAGCATTACACATATATAATAGTGTATGTCAACCGAAAATACTCCACACGTTTTTCCTTTCGTCAGTAGGCAGGATATTACTGCCAAACACTTCAGTCCACATCCATACTTTGTAGATAAGCAACAACAGTCCTTTGGTTTGGTTCAGGTTATAAAAAGACATATTGCCTTTGAATATTGCCTTTTTATTTTCATTTAGAAAATAAAATTAGAAACTAGTCTTTGAAAATAGTCTTTAGATCTGTTACTGTGTAGGACTTTGGGGATGGTCTCCAGTGAGTAGTGGTACATCCTCTTTGTTTCACTTATAAGCCCATGAGGTCTTCTGAGGGTTCAGCAGTGAACCCAGCATCCCGAGACCCCCCACCTTCCAGGTGCCATCTGCTCCTGGACTCGTTCCTTGTTGTCTCAGGTGGCTTTTGCTTAGTTGAGGCCCAGGTGGCATCCTTTCTCTTCCTTGAGAGCCACTGAGTGACTTTTTCCACAGCCCTGGAAAAGACTTCCACTGTTTGACAGTGGGCCAGCTTTCACACACACCTCCCTGCTGCAGTAGCATTGATGTGGATATGGCTCTGACCCTTCTGCAGCCAACCCCTACGTCAATGTATTTTTGATTCAGAAGCAAAAGTATTTATTTTTGGTTCAGAACCCAAAAACACATTTTGACTCATAAACTGCTGTACAGTTCTCTGTTTGGTAGAACCATGTAATATTTTAATCTCATGGAAGACATTACAGAATTTTCAAGCTTGTCAGTCAATTAACATTTTGGATAAAATGTTGAAATTGATATAGGATGTGTATTGGTCACTAGGCACTAACTCTCATCTGGACTGTTGACTATACACAACATCTGAGTTTTTGTAGAGGCCTCTTTTGTGATCTCCATGCCTATGAAATCCCCCAACTCCACCTATTTTACTGCCTTACTGCACAAACGCAAGGAGGCTAAATTAGGCCGGCCTCTTTTTAATACCGCAGAGAGGGGAGAAGCAGCCATTATGAATTATCCTTAATTACGGCCATTTCCTAAACTAATAAAGCTGCTAAATCTTTACTGCAAAGGTTAGTTTACCCAGCATGCATAAAAACCAGTCCTTGTGTGTGTGTGTGTGTGTGTGTGTGCCTGTGGCACAGTCTGTGTGGGTGTGTGTGTGTGTGTGTGTGTGTGTACATGCACATGCAGGTGAATGAGCTCATGCAGTCAAGCGTACATGCGCGTGGTTGTTGTGTGTAAATAGACTGTGTGAGTGTGTGAGAGGGCGCAGAAGACCTGGCTGGTTGGCAGCACCCATAGTCCCATTAATTTCACATGGGCTCCCTATCACCAGCCACAGATGCCTATAGACACGTAAATGAGTCTCCAGTGAGCGGTGGGCTGCCTCAGCCAGCCAGCTCGGGCCTAATGGGCTGGAAAGCCAGCGTATGTGACGGCAGGAGATGAGGGCCTTATTTACACTAGGAGACATTAGTGGATGGACGCTGATTCACTGATTAACACGTCAGCCTCCCCCACACCCTCTCAGTGTCATGCCTCCATCCGTTCTTTTCGGCCCTTCACATTCTTTCTTCAAACCGTCCTGCCTCAGAGCTACACACACATAAATATGAGCATACAAACTATACTTATAATACGTTTTCTTCATATTCTTTTTTTACATTCCCTCTATTTCTTTCAGGTGTTTCCTTCCTTACAGGATATATACAGCAGGTATGCACTAAAAAACACACAGACACATGCACTTAGAGTATCCAGTATTAGAAATACATGGTGGCAGGCTGCTCAGAAGGGGGCTAGCTGTGAATGATAGTTCCTGTGGAAAGATAATGTTTCTCATGCAGCGCCAAGTAAGGCGCTGATGGAAGAAGATGACTTTTTGAATGGTTAAGTGGGTAAGCGTTATATCACGGCCACAGCGCTCCCATTCTCTTCACCCTACATCAATCCCTCCCTCTCTGTTCTCTTTCCTACCTTGTCTCTCTTTCTGTCTACTAGATTGTTTATTGAAAAGGCACGAGGAGGCCGTTGATAAGAGAGGCAAAGCTAATGCCGTGATTTGTGTCAGTCACGCCGTACAATTTATTACAATCGTGACACTTAATCACAATATAATGTGTTTATTCTGGTCAATTAAGTGGCACAGGAAGGCTCCTGCATTTGAAGTGTCACATGCAAGATGGGACAGGGCGAGGGCGATCAGAGGAAATGGAACTAATCTAATTGTACAGCATCTCCTGCTACTGCCACCTCCATAGCCATCGCCATTACCAGTCAGTCTACACACTGAAGCATTGTGGGAGAAAAGAAAGGACATGAGTTCAGGCTTACATTACTGAGATGCTAGAGACCACAGTTTGAGAGGATGTGTATGCATAAGGACATACTGATACAGACTTGTTTGTTTTTAGCAAAAGTGCATTTAACATATGTATGCAAACACATGTATGTCTGTACCAGGGCAGAGAAATGAAGGCCTGACAGATGTAAACATTATGTATACAGTCCGTTCAAAATGCTAAATAAACATAAACTCTTTGATTGCTTTCTCAACCACATTTAGTCTGTAATGTGCTCTACACTAAAACAGTCGGCACATTTACACAGATAGATGCATATTTCAGTGCAAACTATGACAGAAATGCTAACAAGAAATGTTCAGTAAGTGCCTAAATAATCAAACTGTTACGTGACCATCGCTACATAAATACATATGAATGTATTTAAAAGAGAATTGACATTCACACAAACCTTTGATCGTGGTTGATTAAGGCTGTCATGTAAACTTTTGTAAAAACCCGCAGAGTAAAAATGGGAACAGTTTTTTTCTGTCCATCCAGTGACATGCACACATGGACACACCTGGACTTGCTGTGGCCTTGTCGAGTATAGATCCCAAAAGATTCAGTGTATACATAAAAGCAGACCATGCAGTGAAGGCAGGCTGTGTAGCGGACCAGTGCTCCCATCGATCTGAGAAGGTTCATTAGGTAAGTGCTGACATCACAGATTGATGTCTCTTTAAACCAGTGCTTGCCGAGGAGCTGACAAGGAAAATAAGCACTATTGACTCCCTCAGTGTTGTGTGTATATGTGTGTGCGTGGTTCTCTGCAAGCCTATCAGTGGTTGCAGGTACATGTTTATATTTTAGTGTATCTGCATTTTGTCAATGTGCACATGTGCTAATAAAATGAGCATGTGTGCAGGTTTTGACACACAGGTGTTGTTTGGTTATTTATGGGTGTTTCCCTAGGCACCCTCCTAAATACCCTCGTCTTTGATGGGCTCGTTGGGTGTAGATGTTCTCTAATGTTGCTAGTTACAGACTCAGCCATGCAGCTAAAGAGCCTGTCATGTTGTTACTCCTTTCATGCTACTATGCTCTATCTAACATTGTAGAGGTGTGCAATGATGGGGGGAAATGTGTATGAAAGACAAATGATGACAGAATGGTGAAATTAAGAGAGTGTAGGAGAGCATTAAGTGCTCTTTTTAGTGCACTTAATTAATCCAAGGCAAAGGTTACCACAAGGGTTTTCCTGTGTTGCTTCAACATTGTTGACTACCATTTTTTTGGATTTAGGAATCAGATTTTTATTTATGACTGAGAGTTGCCACATCATAATGGATTTATGGCTTAATTCTGCATGCTGTCCGTACAGGTATATAATGTGGGAGAATTGTCAGCATGAGCAATTCCACATAACCTTTGAATGGAGTATGAAGTGACAAGAATCTAACTGGTGGGTCAACACTCATCATGCAAATCAGTATCATTTGCATTATTTGTCATTTGTCTTTTTAGTTGCAGTTTATTATGACAAATATTATAGCTTTTCTATGGATTTTGTCAACCTTGCGCTGGCCAGTGACATTACAAAAGGACAACAGAGATGGATGACGATGGTTTTGTAAATATTGCACCTGTACCTAAATATACCTTTGTCTAAATATAGCATAAAGACAGAGGACAACTAATTTATAACATCTTCAATTTCCTATTTCCAAGTGACAACTGTAATAGTCAATATTTGTTGCTGATTATCTGCATCTATCATAATCTACGACAAATTATTCAATACTTTGTACTCTTCGTTCGACACTTTTTAGCTGGAATATTAATACACTGAACATTAGAGTCTAAACTCCGTGGCACCGTCCTCCAGCTTTAAATGAGAAATTGATCAGCTCCTGTGGGACATGAACAGGGCGTCTTTATGTCCACTTCATATGTCTTTAAACAATCTATAGAGGAACAATGACAAATTGACTTATTTGACTTCACCATCCCAATATTCAAGATGCTGTATCTTCGCAAATAAGAATAAAGTAAAACAGTTAAGAAAGTTTGCCTTCTTTAAATTAAGCCTGAGCTGAGCATAATGCAAAGTAAGTGTTTGGACTGTGGGATGTGTAGAACCAAAGGCATGTTTCCCTTCTAGGCTGCCATCACCAGAGGCACATCCCCATTGGCTGCCTCTAGGAGATTAAAGAGAATAATTGCCAGCTGATTGGCTGTTTAATTTTTCATGGACCTTTGATGCACAGGGTGTGTTTGTGTTACCTTTATCAGCAGGCATATTAATGGGATGGAGTATGACACACTTAAGTAAAACAGTTGTTTTCAGTTTCTTTTTTGCAGTAGAGGAACCACTACTCTGTTTCAGAAAATAATAGGTCAAGTGGACATCAGAGCTGCATATATGTTGTCTGGTGCTGTATTTACGTTCACCTATAAAGTACTATAATGTATTATGATGAGATTTCGGCCTTGAATTGTGAAGCGCCTAGAGATAATCGCCGATTATGATTGGCGCTATACAAATAAAGATTGATTGATTGATTGATTGATTTTAAACCATTATCAATGTGTATTTAAGGCTATTTCCAGTAATTGTAAGCATTCAATATAAACTATTCATTCAGTGAGTAACTAATGATAGTAGAAATGGCTAAATGTTTATATATACTGACTGGCAAGTGTGGGTGCCCTGTGAACCCAATACGCACCATTTGAAATTTTGCAGCTTACTTTGCTATAGACTACATATTTGAATTTGACATTTGAATTTCTTTTTGATTAAAATCTAGCTAAGTATCTTACAACTAACAGGGAGGATGCCACATTATAGTGCATTCATAATAGAGTATAAATGACATTTTGCTGCATTTCCGTTAAAGCGCTACAGCAGTGCAGGAGGGCTGTTGTGCTCATGTAGGATGAGGGACAGCTGCAGATGACAGTCCCATGCTCATACCTTTGCCTGGTGACACTAATCTGTTCCTGTAGGTGACCTACCTCCTCATCCCCAATCTGCTTGTGTGTAGGTGTGTGTGTAGGTGTGTGTGTGTGTGTGTTGTGTGATGGCTGCAGTGAATGTCTCCTCTGTGGTTCCGCTTCGGAGGTCCAGGCACGGTGAGCTTCTCATGGTTGTCACTTTGAGGTGGGAGAGCAATCATTTCCTTGGACAACAGTCCCATCCTCATCCCTGCTTCCCGCCCGCCCGGATTAGTTCCTCTCACTTAGGAAATTTGCATCCAAAATATTCTCAACTTACTTATTTTTTTCTCTGTTTCCATGTTTTCTTTCTACCATCTCTCTTCCATTCTGCAGTCTGTGTCTCCTATTCTTCCCTTTTTTCTGACTCCTTGTTTTCCCCCGGACACTGTAGAGCATTTTATTACAATTGTCAAAAAAGAGTAACAATTCTATTGTGAGGTGATTACGACAGGGTGTTTTACCCACAGATCACCAGAGCAATTAAAATCTGTAAATAAGGCACCCATGATGCCTCAGTACAAACAATGGGGTCCCGTAGGAAGTGTTTGTTTGAAGGAGAACTGTGGAAGAGAGAGTTTCTCTTCCTGACTCACTCTCTCTCTCATTAATTAGGAGACGCTCCTTCAACCCAACACAGCTGTGTCGATGGGCAGCTTTGCACAATCGCAGTGACACATATTTCAGACACAAGATGAAGTTGTTTACTTTTGTTTAAGACCTTGCATTACGCCACTGCACTTTGTTTTGTAGCATGGAAAAGATAATGCAGGCCTAATTGTCCCAGCTACACCCGTTAGGAAGAGAGAAGTGAGAGGCCTGTGAAAGCTCCACTAGACAAATGTATGTACTTAAAGTTCCATATGTAAAACAACACAAATATACACGATATGGGTTACTTGACAGTGAGTTTGAGATTTAAAAAAATTTGAACATTATCATGGCATTTTATGGTGGTCTACTGAAAAACTGATGGATTATAATATGTAGAGAGCTAGTGATATATATACTAATAGTGGAAAAAAATCTTATAATGTCCTATGATATGTTTATGGTTATGGCCTTTTCACTCATTACTAGTCTTTTGGCTGGCTTTGCTTTTTGTCACTTGGCGGTGCATCCATTTGGCATAATCAAAAGACAGTGCTGCCAGATAATGTCATATTACTTGAATTAACAACTTAATTAAGAGTTAAGCTAATCGTGAACACATAGAGCTACTTTAATTCTGGTGTAGTTGCTTAACTGAAGATGCTGTTATCTATCTGGTTCACAGCAGTTCACAAAGTGATACAAGCACCATGAATGCCTCAACAACTTTTTAATGTTTCTTTTTCTTTGTAGAGACAAAAGGGCTCTTTGTAGTTTCGTGGGAAGACATGTGGAACATGTCATGTATTTGGTGTCAGGATGTGCGCATACCGCTTCCGCAACTACCCCCACCCTCTTCATAAATTACTCACGAGTGTAGTTTGGGCAGGTTGGAGCAAAGGAACCAGACAGATAGAAGGAGGGACCGTGGGAGTGCTGCATTCAATACAACACCATGATGATGCCAGGTACCATGGGCCTCACCAGAGGCTATATGCCTTACCAAGATCCTGTTTATAGTCAGCCAAAGAAGCTGCCAGCCACCCATTTCCATAACGTTGCCTGCAGCCCTCTGCGGAAACTAATTTCTCTCTGCCGGAGATGCTCCATGATGCTGGTGTAACTCTCACTTTGCATTCTCAGTCTTGTGTTTCTTTCTTTTGTTTCAGTCTGCTCTCCTCTCATTTCATCTTTTGACTTGTTTGCTGTACCGTTCTCTTTATTAATCTACGTGGGTACTCATAGTTTCTTAGCATTCTTCCAGCCCTAGCCACTGGATTCTGTCCTTTCCTGTAAGTTCAAATAAGTGATTGTGGGCAGCATTTCAGTAGCATGTTGTCATTTAAGGGGTAGCAAGCTGAATTAGATAATATACAAAATGACAAGACATCCCCTGATAACACCTACAACATGTACTCATTTTAGGTTATATTGTAAATTGTACGGTGGTTGGTTTCTGTGTTATTTATTCAATTAAAACTATATAAGTACATTGTATTTTCCATCAGTGTCATTGCTTTCATGGTTTCATCTTCCATCTACTGTATGTGTGCATCAGCGTGCAATGTCTACTGTGCTGTGTGTCTGGTTATGTTTTTAAGTCACAAACATCTCTGCGTGAGCCTGCCATCTTCTGCTTTATCCCCTTGTTCTTTTCTGTCATATGTTTGTGCAAATTTTTTCTGCTTCAGCCACTTGTGTACTTGCTGTGTTTCTGTGGCTGTACATCAGTGAGCATCTGCTCTTTCAACAAGGTCCCCATGGCCTCAAATGTCAGAGCAAGCAGCTGCCAGACAAGTGCATTGTACAGCAGGGTTGTGTTTTGCCTCCTCCCATCCCTCCACTTCTTGTCCTGTGATGTTAACTGTGATTGAAAGCAAGTGGGCAGCAGTGAGAGAAGGAGAAATGAGGGAATGGTCTTTTAGAGAAGGAATTCCTGCAGTTCGGATGAGCATTGCTCAGTGTCTGTCTGTGCTCTGGGGCTTTTGGGTCAGGGGCATTAGCTACAGCATCCTTAGCCCTCTTGTGTGAAAGACAAGACACTGGGAAGCCATTTGTAGCTTGTCCATATTGTGCTTCATGTGCTATGGTGTATCAGGGGACAGATAGCTTGTTTTTGCAGTATCCGTTGTTCTATGCACATATTTGAATATACTTGTATATGTTCTTTACATACCTCGCTTCATGCACTGACATTTTAAACCAGGTGGATCCTCTGTTGTAACCTGTTGTGTAAGCAGTCCTACAGGATGTCAGAGAGCACCTGCATCAAACTCGATGTTGGCTTGTTATACGTGTGTGTATGTGATTTAGGAGTCACACGATGGGCACTGAAGCAGAAGAGATTGAGGGTAAGGAGACAGTCAGGTTCCCCCAGGAGGGGCCTGGGGGGCAGAGGGCCAGGGGTTGCCCCGCCAGCTTCCCCCCAGCACTCTCCACTCTGTTCTCAGACACTGCTATTGATTTGTCCAGCAGATAAGACCACAGGTTAGCTGCTCTGCTAAGTACTGTTCTTTTCACCTCCCTTTGCCTGCAAACAAAGGCTATACATAGGCTCTACTTGATATCAGGTGGTACTGCTGCTTCCTTGGTATTCTTTTTTTTATAGCCACATTACTCAGCCCCATACATTTTTCTAACAGTGCCCCCTGATGTACGAACCATCAGGGGGCACTGTTAGACTCACTCTTGCCCTATAAAGAACCCTACCCAAACCTGGCAAAGGGCTTCACTGCCTTCTCCTGAGGCTGTAGGAAGTTATAACTGCAGCAGGTCTACAAGCTTTGAGAAAAGACACTTTAGGTGTCAATCAATGCCTCACCTTCTACTCCCTGTGCCAAAAAGTAAAAAATCTGTGTTAATTCAAGCCTCAAGTAGATTAGTCCAAACACTGAAATTGTGTCTGTACTTTGCTTCATTTGATCCACATGTGTAGTGAAGTGTAAAGTTTGACCCTGACAGATGTAAATGGAAGCCAAGGCAACTCTTGATCAGCCTAAGACAGTTCATCTCATTGCCAAGCTTTCATTTGATCGGAAGTCATTCGACAGTACCTCTGTGCTTGTTGACAGATAGATGAATCAAGTCTTCAAAAAGCCGCATCGTGACACATTAACATGAGCCGAGCTTCCTGGAGGACTCTGAATTCAGGGCTGTCACAGGTGGCAGGTGAGATAAAGCTACTATGCTGCTCTGCTTGTTTCGTAACATAACCCAACTTGCGTTGAGAAGAAAATTGGCACCTGCTTGACATCTATTAAAAAGCAGTTTCTGAGATGTGAAGGCGGGTTTGTTGTAACACGTCTTGTATTTTTAATTAAAACAACCTCCTCTGAGTCATCAGCGGCTTTTTCATGTGTCCGAAGGTAGAACAGGTGTGAAGGTAAGACAATGAACAGAGATAGAAAGGAACACTACAAGGGTGTGGGTGTAATACAACTTCCCACGCTTTAATTGCATGCCAGTATGCCCTTAAAAGTAATTGCAACATAGGTTATTACTGTTAATTAGGAAACTGCAGTGTAGGACACCCTTATACAAGCTCATCATATTGTTTGTGTTTTTTTTTTTTCTGTTTTTTTTTTGCCCATGTCAGCTGTCATGGCAGAGTGCCAGACTTGTTACTGTATGTTAAACTGGTCCTCTCTCAGATGAGAAATGGAGGCTATTACCAGCAATGTCAGCTGTAAGAAATGCTCTACCAGGCTGACTTGAAAAAAGAACACTACAGCACGCCGCACACACATACAGACATATACCGTATATAAATAGATATGTTTAATATCTCATAAAAATTTGGACCTATAATATTGCAATTTTCATTTTTTGGGTGTTAATGGGCTGCAAATGTACTATGTTATGTTAATGTGATGTCATGTATTTCAGTGTCTGCCTGTTAAGAAATTGATTGATTGATTAATCTGTTGTTGTAAGAGGGTTTAGCAGCTGTATAATTAAATATGTAACACACGTTTAACATGCACACAAGGTTCTCCTACCTCTCAGTCTTACGAATGCTACAGATTTCGGGGACTCATATCTGTGTGTGTTTTGTTGCCTACCCATACTTTTTACCTGCAACATAAACCGGGAGGACAGGGACTAATTGCAGGGACAAATGTTCCCGACTGTGCAGTTTGCAGTTGTCTGGGCCTGGTCCAGTTCCTGTTTATCTCAACCTCTGTTGGCAGTCATACACACACCACACACGCTATGTTCTGATTTAACCAGAGGCAAAGCCCCCACAAACCCCCACTTTCTCTCATCAAAGATTCATAAAGGCAAGGTTCTCAATGATTTTCTGTCTCTTCCCGTATTCACAGCTTGTTGTCCTCACCCTCCCTGTCTCCTGCCAGTCAGACAGCGGAAGTCAGGCGGAATTACAGCTGAAGTGGCTGCTGGCTGTGGATTGCGTGGATGATGGTGTTTCTGTATTTACGCAGTGTGTGTTTGCACTGTTAGGTGTGTTGATGCGGGTGAGACAAAGCGCAGGATGTGGACAGTCTTAAGAGGGGACGCATGGGCAGTGATATGTTGATGTTGTGCTAAAAGTGTTAGGAGACCCCATGTAGGGAAAATTAGTTAGACTCCGCCTGCTCCTCTCTCCCCCTCATGGCCTCCTTCCGCTGTGCTTTGTCTTCCGTCCCAACTCCTGAGCCCTGTGTGTTGCCGTAGCTTCCACACTGGATCTAAAACGCGCTCATTTTGAGCCCCAGTCACCAAGCCCAGGGCACACCATCTGTAGCCCTCCAAGTCCTTCCATGTGTGTGTTTGTGTGTGTGACTACATAAGTGTGTGTTTGCCTCTTTATTTGTGTGCATGTCCGTTTGTGTGCAAACTTACAAGAATGTGTATGTGTGTGTCTACAAACCCAAACTACCGTGCCTCAGCCTGTTAGTCTTGCTACTTACCAGGCTTAGCCAGATGAGGGCCACTCAGCCCGGATCTAATTCCTTCTACTCTGGCAGCACTCCACTCCTGGCTCTTTTTTTGCCTCTCAAGTGTGCATTTGTGACCTTGGCTGACATCAGAGAGGGTTAAACTGTGGACTTGGAGATATGGCCATAGCGATTGAGTTGTAAGCTAGTTTTTGGATCAGAGCTTCCACATAGCCATCTGGGCTTCAATGGGGCTCAGAAAGAGGTTATCCCCCTCTTACTCCCCACAGCTGACCCTGGATCAGCAGCAGTGGCAGAGAATATAGTGGTAAGAAGCACTCTCAGTGGGATAGGTTGTGCAGAGCAGGGATGTTTGTGGAGAAGGAATAATGAAGAGACTTGATCTCTGTTACCACTTACTTTGTAATCCTCCTGTTTTGATTGCTTGTGGCTTTAGTCTAATTACTGTCCTTTGTAACAAACAAGTTAAGCCCGTGTCACCTTTTACTTTGACTCCTTTTAACTTGACAAAACAATTGGTACCACTTTTTTCTTTTGATTTTTTTTATCATCTAAGCAATGCCACTAGAGACAAATGGTTGGTGGGTTCCACTAAACAACTTAGTTATGCTGGTGTTACAGTTATGACATCAAGTCTTGGTATTGCCACTACAAACAGAACATTATTAAGTACCTGTTAGACAACAAACAGCTTTTTTTTTTCAACACAAAGAACAACTTGCAGTGAGTGATTTACACACACATGCCCACACAAACTCTAATAAACTCATCTGCACAGGCAGGTACATATGTAACACACACACACACATACACACAATTTTATGCAGCGTTCTGACTCACGGTGTTCACTCTTTGCATCCTGTTCAGTGTGCTGCCTCAGGGCCTAGCCTGACTGCTCTTCCAAACAAATTGCTGGCTGTTCACGGCTTTTTAAATGCCGAGGCCCTTTAATTACACTATTTACTTAATAGGGTGAAACAAAACTCATGTTCACGCAGCGGGAGCACCAGGTGATGCAGAAGTTCAAACACCTGGCTGAAAGGACTTCTCTGGCATGAATGCACAGCATACGCATAAGTGCACATGAATGCATACACAGTCACATATTGTTTTACACATACAAAATACTTCTCTCAGGCTTATATAAGCTTCATTGAGGAAATTAGACTCAAATGCATCTAGGAAAATGCAAGTCATATGTTACTACACACACACTGACATTTTCAGGATCAGTTCACCCTGTAGTGTAAATAGAATGAGTGGTGGTAGTTTTTGTCGTTGACTTGTTGAACATAACCGGCGTGGGAAAGTGAACAGTCACTTTTGTGACACACCTTTTTGTCTATTGTAGCCAAATAAAAGAGGAAAGTAGTTAATATGACACTAAAATTTTAATATCCAATTCAAAAAGATTCTCTAGCTATTAGATTTAGATTCATTTTTTCATTCATCTAAAATTCATTTATACATGACTGGACACTGGACAGGTCATTGGGGGTTGTCAGTTTTAGTTTTAGTCTTGTCTCTGATTTTCTGAGCCTACTTTGTAATCATGACAACAGTATCGGCAATAACATGACTTTTGGAAACAGTTTTCTCCTGCCTGCATGTATGATGAGAGCTGTGTTTAGTTTTCTGAATTTATATAAAAGAGAAGTAAATTTAACATCTCTCTTTTTCTACGCTGTAAAACAGTTTCAGTTACATTTTTGTGAAGTCTTACCTTACTCTCGGCTTATTGAAGTTAACACTGCATCCCCTGTAGCTAAAAAGATGACCTGTAACCAGGCAATTGAAGTTACAATAGACTATAATTAGCCTAGCCAGGTTGACCCTACCATTGTCACCTGAAGACAGGTGGGAATTGTACCCACTTTGGATCGACCTTATCATGTGACGGGGGTCAGGTGTCGTCCAATGACTTGGCTGTATAGCTGTTGAGGCAAGCCTCATCCATCACAAGCGTTATTGCACCGTTCAGATGATGCCCACAAGGCACTGATGCTTGGCCAGGAGGGAGGAGGGGCATTTGATGAAGGGGAGGGATGAGGGTTAAAAAGGATCATTTTACAAGAACGCTCTCGGAACAACAAGTTTTCACAGCAGCAGCATGCCATTGCCCTGGAAAACTAAGAGTTAGTGCTCCCAGCGCCACAGTAACCCTCTTCCTGATTCCCTAACAGCAGATTTACAGCCTTCAAATGTAGAGCTGTGAAAAAGTGCAATCACTTGCAGGCTTGTAACCTCTTTACCCTCACCATCGAGTTCTCTTATTGCTCCATTTTCTCTCCTGGGCTTTATAAATAAACCGCGTCATCAGGAAAAACTTCAGTGTGTTTTTAAAACCTGCTCTAATTAGTTTTGCCTGCATATATCAAAATATTTCACTTGGGTTGACCATGTGTGGCCCATTTAGGACAACGGATGTCAAAATTGTGTTGAGTTGCGCGTGGCGTATGCCCCCACTTATAGTGTTGTGTTACTAGCAGGGCTAGAGTAAATGTTTATTTTTCTTGTTTTTCATTTTATTTTACTTCTTTTTTTTACTTTTCCTTCAAGCCAGGTGCTGTCACATGCAGCTAGTAGGCCAAGTACTGTAGATGCTCTCAGTACTACACAGTCAGCCTGGAGCACACACACTTTCTGTTTCTCTTTGATTCTTTGTTTTTCTCTCAAACATATACACACTTACATACAGGCCCAGAGCTGCAGGGCATGATCTGTCTCTTCAGCCCACTGTCGGAAGAGTAAACGACCAGGAGGGCGCTCTATCTGTTTGTCCTTTTCCTGCCTCCTTTTTATTAGAACCTGATTGAAGGTACAATAGTTGTCTGCTTGTAAATTTTGCGCCTGTGTTGACATTAGGCCACATTCCATCCCATTGCCCGAGGAGTAGAAGGAGCAGGCCAGGGTGTTGGGTAATTTGTTACGCTGTTAAGCACCTAATGGACGTCCACCTGGTTTTTTGACAGCAGTAGCTGTAGTTCAGGGGCTTACCTCCTTTGCACTTCCAGACTGCAATCGTGTTTTATTGCCTCCAATTATGAGGGCTATTTAGAGGCTACCTAGCTTTGTGTGTGTTTTTCTGCTACATCTGGTTCACCGTGCTCTAGACAGGGCAACCAGCTTAGCCACATCAAACACTCAGGTTGTCAGGCAGGGGATATACAGGTATGATAAACCTCTCTGCAGCTGCCACAGCATATAACTTTGTGTACAATACACAAACCCATTCCACACTAAAGTCTCTGCATTCCCAACTGGCTGTAAATGCCAATAATGGGCTTTATTTGTTTCATGTGGTTTAATAAGCAACCCAGACTGCAGCTGCCAAGAGGGAGACCTCACAGTGTCTAAAAAATAGGCCGCAACATGGAGTTGCCCCACCCAAACGTACCCAGACTCCTTTGCAGAATCATTGTTTCAAGAAGCAAACACGTGGTGGCACGTGGGGGGGAGTGCTGAAAGTGCAAAGCAGTGCCCATCTCATCTCCTACCCCTCTCATGCTAATGCATTTTTTGTGGTTTCCACAACCATTAATTAAAGGAGAAAAAAAGAGTGCATCAGATGTTAGTTTTATTAGCCTAGGCTCCTTAGAGGGAATCAAAATGAAAGGAACATATGTCATGCATTTGAAGTTGCCCCCCCCCTTCTCTCTGTGTTTCTCTTTCCACAATTGCCCACCTCACACACTTACAAAGTGTACAGTCAGCAGCTGTCTGCAGACACAATAGCATTTGATTGATCCTGAGGAAACTGTTAAGACATGGCCCTGCCCACGCTTTCTGGCTGGCTGGCTCACATTCTGCACCACTTTGCATTTAACACTGAATGTGGCAGTGATCGAGATAATGGGAGCTGGGGGTAATGGGCAGGGATCTAAGGCCGCCTTCAGGGTTTAATGAGGACAGCCCTGAGGGTTCACAGGACCCCTGGAGTTCTGGGTGGTATATGTTGAGAACCAAAGCTATGCACTTCACAGGTTAGGCGTTATTTAGAACGTGTACCTGTTATATTGGCCTCTGCATGACATGACCAATACAGTATCTCACATAAGTGAGTACACCCCCCACATTTCTGCAGATATTTAATTATATCTTTTCATGGGACAACACTGAAGAAATGACACTT
>JAQQAE010001527.1:0-15605 GCA_029823295.1 Pseudamia nigra
ACCTCTCTTATCTTTTTAAATGGGTGAACTTGCACATTTTTACATTTCCCAATAATTATTGTCCCCACTGTAAACTAAAATTAGCCACAAGCCAACTACCAATATTTCTGGCAATTTTTTTCCAAAAATTATCAATGAAATGACATTATTCTGTGGTTGCAGTAGCCTTAAGTAAGAATATGATCCCAGGGCATCTTGGAAATGACCTACTGTTCAACCAATCAGAGTGTTTTCTGTTGACAAGTGGATGATCATAACGGATTTAAGTGAAAACAGAGTTTATTTGGCAGTATAAAGCAATTCAAAGCAAAATTGCAGTATAACTTTTACACAAAACTGTGCTCTGCAACAACCTGGACAATTTTGTGTATTATTAGAGTGCATATTAGTGGATGGTGACCAGCTCCACCAGTGGTACAAGTGTACTGAAGTCATTATTTCTGTCCATGTCATCTCTGAGTCTCAGTCATATAGAAACTGTGATGTGATTATGACTCATCACATCAATCTGTCATGAATTCACACGAGTCAGTCCTGCTATTGCTTAACTTGGCTCATTAACCAGCTAGGTAAGTGTAAAGCATGACCATTCTGAAATACCAGCTTTTATTATTGTGATGTGCTCTGTTATGATTTGCTCACATCTTTCTGCCAATGCTCTTGGAAAAAGGAGCCATAGCTTCATCACGTTAAAGGTCCCATATAATGACATTTGGAGTTATATCTGTACCTCTGGTTTGTGTCTATTGAAGACTTCTGTAAGGGTGTAAGAAAAATAAACTGTTCATCTGATTTTTCCATTGTTTTCCAAGGCCCTCTCTGTGACACTGCAACACACACTATGATTTCACTGTGAGGTGTCATACCCATCTGCTTCTAATCAGAAAACACTGTGATTGGTTGAACCTCAGGCCATTCTCCAGGTGTCCTGGGATCAGATTCTGACACAAAAAGCCATTGTTAGAATAATAACAGAATAATGCACTTTTTGTGGACAAAAAATGTCAGGAATATTGTGTGTTGCTCATGGGGGCAGAGCTAATTTCAACTTGAATATTACAAATATAATAGAGTCTGGGATAAGAGTAAAAAGACACAGAAACCAAGCATCTTGAAGTCCAATCTGAAGTATCCACAGTCAGGAACGACATGGAATTCCAAATTAAATGCTAAATGTCCTGTTATCTGTAAAGAGGACTTTGGACACTGATCCAGTGCAGTTCTTCTCAGTCCAGACAAGACAGCACTGATGTTGTCTCTGGTTCAGGAGCGACTGGACACTAGTTGTGGGACATTTGTTGTCCTTTTCATAGACATTGTGTTCGTGTAATGTCTCCTGATGGTCCGACTCCAGCCTCAGTCCACTCATTGAGAAGCTCCACAAGATCTTCAGTGATCTGTTTTCCGCAGGTTGTGCTCAGCCATGTTGTTTGTTCACCTTTTTCTTCCACACTTTGTACTTCAGTCGACTTTCAATGAATCTTTTTTGATCCAGTGCTCCGTGAACACATATCCATGTCATTGATGATCTGCCGTGTCTTCTACTCCTTGTGGATAGTGGTCAAAAATTTAATTTATGTCCAGTGAATCTAGAAATAGAAATTTTCACTTTCAGAAATAACTGACAGAAAATATTTAACTTTTCCATGATATTTTAATTTATTGAGATACACCTGTCTATACATACTGTATATATATGTACAGTGCTGTGAAAAAAGTTTGCCTCCTTCCTGATTTCTTATTTTGTGTATTTGTCACTTAAATGTTTCAGGTCATCAAATAAAATGCTGTTTTTAAATGATAAATTCATTTATTAAGGGAAATAAAGTACTCAGACCTTCCTGGCCCTGTGTGAAAAAGCTAAATAATGAATTAACTGTGATTAACCATGTTATTTTGGAAGCTGAGTTACATTAAATTTCAGCAGCCACACCCAGACCTGATTATTGCCAGACCTGTTGGATCGAGAAATCATTTGAATAGAACACAATGAAATTAGGTTAAAAAAAATCTCAAAAAGCAACACATCATGCCATGATCTGAAGATGAGAAACAAAGCCATTGACATCTATCTGTTGGGTGTTTACAAAAGCCATTTCTAAGGGTTTGGGACTCCAGTGAACAGTGAGAGCCAAAAACAAAACTTGGAACAGTAGTGAACCTTCCCAGGAGTGGCCGACCAAAATAAATGACTCCAAGAACGCATAGACGCCTCATCCAGGAGGTCACAAAAGAACCAGAACAACATGCAAAGAACTGCAGGCCTCACTTACCTCAGTTAAGGTCAATGTTCATGATCCAAACAATAAAAAAGAGAAAATGGATGGAGTGTTCCAAGGTGAAAACCCCTGTTGACAAAAAGAACACAAAGGCTCATTTCACATTTGACAAAAACATTTTGATGATCCCCAAGACTTTTGGGAAAATCCTCTGTGGACTAACAAGATAAAAGCTTTTGATGGGTATGTGCCTCGTTCCATCTGGTGTAGAAGTAACACAGCATTTCATAAATCATACTGTACTAACAGTCAAACATTGTAGTGGCATGTGATGCTCTGGGGCTGCTTTAATACTTCAGGACCTGGATGACTTGCCCTAATTAAAGGAACTGTCCACACCTTTACTGTACCAGAAAATACTGAAGGAGAATGTTTGAATATCAGTTCATCATCTCAAAAAAGAGCACTTGGGTTATGTAGCAGAGCAGTGAACACACCAAATTAAGGTTTTTAGCTCGTGTGGTCAAAGTCTGGACTATATACAGTATGTTTAATGCTTCTGTATTTTACTTTGGTACAGTAATGAATAAGTGACCTTTACTTGTACAGGAGGATTTACATTGTGGTATTTATTTTTACCTAAAATCCCTTGAGACTCTGCTACAGTGCTGTGAAAAAGTGTTAGCCCCCTTCCTGATTTCTTACTTTTTTGTATATTTGTCACACTTAAATGTTTCACATCAAACAAATTTAAGTAATACAGTTATAAAAACACAAGAAAATACCGTAAGTGCCGTTTTTAAATAAAGGTTTTTATTTTTAAAAAAGGTAATTATGAGAACATCCAGGGAAACTTCACCACTGTTCCATGTTTTCACCATGTGTGGTTCACTGGAGTCCCAAAGCTTTAGAAATGGTTGTATAACCTTTTCCAGAATGATAGATCTCAATTACATCTGTTCCTGAATTAAATCACAGTTAATTTATGTTTTAACGGGGTGGGGGTGGGAGGAAAGCATCTTTTCACACAGGGCCATGCAGGTTTGGAATTTGTTCTTAAATGTATTATTTAAATTTGTTTGATGATCTGAAACATTTAAGTGTGACAAATATAAAAAAGTAAGAAATCAAGAAGGGGGCAAACACTTTTTCACAGCACTGTATGTTGAATGGATTATTTTCAGACAAGTAGCCTATATACTACGGTAGCCACCCTGAAGGAGAGTAATGTGTTGTCCTGAGAACATGGAGGTTTGAGCATCTAGTCTGAAAAGACCTGTGAGTGGGAAAATCACATAGTAGATTTTCTCCAAAGTAGAGACCACAGAAGAGAGTAGAATTCTTCATCTTTCACAGACAACTAGACTTACACTATGCTGAAGGGTGGTTATTGATTTTTTTTATATCAATAATTTAAAAATGATCAAGCTTTAAGGGTTCAGTTTAATGTATATTTAAACACATGTAACGTGTACACAAAGTAGAAGACATTCCCTTTCAAATTAAGTGCAACACATGTATTTTGGCCCTAAACATCTTCTGTTGTGATCCTGATCTTAAACTAGGGTTAGGGTGATGGGGCCATGAATGCAGAGAGACCCTAAACAGGTAAAGGTCTCATACTTGGAAAATGCATCTTTATTGTGTTTTAGGGTTTATATAATGTCTGTGAACTAAAATAGCTGTGAAAATATTGACTTCCAGAGCAATCCTCTCAACAAAACAAGCAATGGGAAAAACAATCCATTTTGGATTTGTGTAACTTGTGACATCATGGGTTACACCAATCAAAGAGTCAAGCTAAAAGTTGTGCCACCCATGTAAAACACTGGCCAATACGGTTTACTGCATATGTGAAAACTGCTGTATTCTGCCTCCCGTCAGGAGAAGATCCCGGGCTGCTTCAGAAACTGATCTATGGTTTAGCCAATCGGAGCATTTTCTGATGAAAAAAAAGTGGGCTGATAAAAGACTTAGTAATGAAATCAAAGAATTTGTGAGTTATGAAGAAGCCTTTGGAAAATGAAGCAAAATAATTCACACCTTTACAGATGTCTTAGGGTGCAGTACTGTAGTCAAAAATTTAAAAAACTAAACATTTTATGTTGAACTCTATTAAAGAAATGGATCTCAAATTGTTAAACAATACTTTGATGCTCCTGTTGGGTAAACAATGACTTGTACTGCAGTAACTGTCTTTCTAAGAACATAATTTTTGCATGCAGCGTTGTCAGTGATGAGCAAATTTGGATTCATAACTGCATTAAAGGTAAATCTGTCCACAAAGGTCAACTGGTGATCCTGCTGTATGACTAATGCGAATAAATGCACCTCTTTGAAAGGGTAAATGTTTGTACCAAAGCAACTAAATATATGCATTTCTGTCTGTCTGATTATGCAACCGTTCCTTCACAGTTCCAGATGATAAATGTTTTAACACAGACCCATGCATACCCGCAAGACACAAGTATTAACAAGCTGCAAGTGTAATCACAACATGCCTTGTTTTCTCAGATATCATGATGCCTTTAAGTGACCCCCAGTCCTTCTCCATCATTTATGACCATTATGAATGTAAACAAACCATTTACAACTGCGTTAACATCGGTCATGTAATATTCATGTCACATGTTTACTTAATGATCAGCGTATCCCACTAAGAATATTGCACTCAAGTCGCTTTTAATTTGTGTTTTTGTTTGTACTTAGATGGAGTTTGGGATCATAGGGAATTAAAGCACCTTTCAGAGGAGCCATCTGTACAGCTCAATAGTGGCAGACATGCTGGTATAGCTGCCTTGAGGAATAGTTGTATGACACTCAGTGGCAGCTTGTTTAATTAAATTATCAATTCATGTGAAACTCCACTCTGGTCAGTGTATCAGTCACTGCCAAATGTAGGGGTCCTGGGAGTCACAGGGGCCCCCGAGGGCTCTCCAGAGGGCCCTGTGTGAAATTAAACCTAGTCTTGTTTGATTTATTTCAGGTCAGGGTGCTCCAGATGGGTGACACATGAAAGGGTAACGTACATAAAGTGATTTAGGCAGGTGTTGGTCCATCATCTGCCTCCAGAGCACCTTCACCATGCTTTGGTATTGATTATTCAAGTTTGTCCACACTACTGGACCAATGGACAACATTCCTCTTAAAAGACAATCCATGGCCAAAAATGGTCACTAAAATTCTCATGTCAGTTGATATCTGTAATTGTCACAATAAATGTCACATCCTTCTTTTATTCGCACTTAAAGGCTGATTTAAACTTGACATGATTGTTTGTGGTTTTAAAGTATTAGTAAAAGATGCAACAAGGCAAATACAGTGTGAAAAAATGGAAAACAATTTTAAAGATGCAAAAATGAAAATGATCAAACAGTAAAAAATGCAAGAAAAAAAACAAACAATGTAACAGATGCAAAAGGATGACAATCACCTGAATGACAAAAAATGAAGATGACATAAAAGATGCAAAAACAACATAAAAGAGGGGAAAATACAAAAACTATGCATGAGACAAAGGAAGACTAAGAAAGAGTCATAAAATAATATATAGACACACCAGTGAAGCCACACACCACACCGAGACAGATACAAGGACACCCCAAGGACAAAATAGGCACAGAAAAAAGAAAGTGAAGTCATCTATGAAATACCCTGTCGATCTGCCTCCAATAAAACATATATCAGACAAACAGGAGGAAATTTCAGAACATGGAATAATGAACACAAAAGAGAATGTGAAAATGAAACCACAGGAAAACACACACAAGCAACAAAAGAAAAAGCAGAGCAAATTTGAAGTCATCCATAATTGACCATTACAGAGAAAGTCATCCATGTTGAAAACAACAAACACCATCATTGGATCAAGGAGGCCATCAAGATCCAAAAACGGGCCCTGAGCACCATTAACACAGATGACGGATTGTACATCTTGTGCCATACCTGGGATGCTGTCCTCAGTAAGGTGTCAGACAGCAGGGGGCGTAGTCGTCCTTTGCTGTCTGGCAAAATTTTATAAAAACAGCAAGACATATCACAGAAAAATCATGTAACCCTTCTAAGGACGACAACAGGAAGTTGTCCGAGAATGTCAAGGTAAATAAACCTTACTTCTGTCTACTATTAAGAATATAAAGAACACCAGATGACTAAGACAATATAGAAGAGACTAAAAGACAAATGAAACAACATAAAAGATGCTAAAAGACAAAAACTATACAAAAGACAAAACGGCAATTATAAGATATAGAAGATGCAAAAAGTGATGGAGAAGACACAAAAAACAAAACACCTTAAAAAGACAAAATTGCCAGCAACCACATAAAAATGCAAAAGTCCAAAAACAACATAAAAGACACAACAAAGACTCAGAAAAAATATTTAAAAGAAAAGGGAGAAATTTAAAAAAAGCAATTTAAAAAGACATAAAAGATTAAGACAACCTACAGTAAAAAGGCAAAAAACAAAAATAATGCAAAAGGCAATAAACAATTAAGATACTGTAGAAGAAGCAAAAAGAAAATGTTGAAAAACATGCAAAAGGATAAGACAAAAATGTCAAATATTTTCACAGAATTTGTAGAAACCTCAAAACCCAATAAAAATGGATTTTTACAGTATGACACCCCAAGTACACATAAACACATTACACACATTACAGCCAAAGAAAAAATGTGCATCATGATAAATTATAATAAAATATCTTGGTACAATATATTACATCAAAATGACTGATTAAATGAAAATAATTAAATCAACAAAATCAGTAATCACACTAGTAAAGAAAATTGAAAAAAAAGGTTAAAATGACCTAAATCATTCACAGTGACAAAAAAATTCAAGAAAATAAACAAAAATCAAACACCAAAATAAAGTCAATAATCCACTAAATGAACATAAAATAACAAGATTTGAACCACATAATGTACAAATAGCACAAAAATAACAAAATAAACAAAGTAAAATTAACAGAAATTAAGAAAAATAATGAGGGAAATGAACAAAAAAATTTACAGAAAGATAAAAAAATTTGCCAATAATTCACCAAATGAACAGAAAATGTCAAGAGATGAACCAAATAATGAACACAATCAGCAAAAATAACAAAATAAGCAAAGCAAAAGGAATATAAATGAACAAACTAATCCACTAAATGAACAGAAATGAACAAAATAATCAACAGTATGAATGAGATAAACCACAAAATAATCCATAAAATGAACAGAAATTAACAAAATAATCCACTATATGAACAGAATTAACAAAATAACCCATTATATGAACAAGATAAACCACAAAATGAACAAAATAATCCACGATTTGAACAAAAGAATCCACAAAATAAACAGAAATGAACAATATAATCCACAAAATAATCCACAAAGTCAACAAAAGAATCCACAGAACAAGCAAAATAATCCACAAAATAAACAGAAATGAACACAGTCCACAAAATGAACAAAAGAATCCACAAAATGAACAGAATAATCCACAAAATAAACAGAAATTAACAACATAATCCTCAAAATGAACAGAAATGAACAACACACTGCACAAAGTAAACAAAAGAATCCACAAAATAAACATAAATTAACAATATAATCCACAAAATGAACAACATAATCCTCAAAATAAACAGATGAACAACACACACCACAAAATGAAGAATCCACAAAATAAACAAAATAATCAACAAAATAAACAGAAATGAACAAAAGAATCCTCAAAATGAACAAAATAATCCACAAAATAAACAGAAATGGTCAAATGGACCTAAAAACACAATCCAGAAAATGAGCAAAAGGAACCAAAATAATGACGAAAAAGAACAAATCTGTTGAAATGAATAACAAGAAACAGCTGGACAAAAGCGTCTTTAGCAAATGTCGAGTCCTGGTCCTGACCCTAGGATTTTGATAACATATTTTGATAACAGGTGTCTCAACTGTCGCGATGAAATGTTTTCCTTGACCAACACTTACTTTTCTACCATTCCATTACTTAACACAGCTCATGTGAGCCTCCCACCCTGCTCGCCTCACCTGCCTTCATTGTGACCGTCTGCTGTCTCCGTACAGCCGTCCGACTGGCCGCTTGGTGGCGCCGCTGAGCCGCCCTGTAATTAAAGCGTGAGTGAGCAGCAGTAATCAAGTATGTTGATGTGCAGGTGGCTGTCGTTGCCGGCTCGCCTCCGTGGAGTTAAGTGTTTAGCCATACATTTCCAAGAAACCCGTCTCTGTGGGACAATACATAATGAGTTAAGCTGTGGACTTTCGAAAGGACATTTTGGTGGACGTCGGGAGGAGAAACACAGCTTAACCGACTGCTTCTTCATTAACAAAATAGGAGGTAAGGTGTTTTTAGTGGATAAGGCGAAATGTGACGCAGTCGAAATACAGTAAGGCGTTATATCGCGATAGGTTGTGTTTTTTTCTTGTATGAAGCAGGGTGGTGAAGTGCTTTGTGAACTCTGTGACCCACAGCGTTCGTTATCATTCGGTGTGTCCTCCAGTAGATGGCGCTTTTTTTCCTCAGGCTTGTGCTTGTGAATGGGTAGACATGCTGTTGTGTTTGGTAGAGCCAACAGGGGGCGCTAGCGAGGTGATGCAGACGCAACATCATTCATGAGGAGGCAGACTGGAGACACACAGCACCGAAGCAGAGCATTTAACATTGATCCCTAACTTGTAAGGATCTACAACTCAAATTTGACATCTTGGACTTAAAGAAGAAAACCCCAGTATAATAATACACCTTATGTCACACTCACAGGGCAGGATAAAATAAAACAAGATAAAATATATACATCAAACATAGTGCAGTAAAAATAACCAGTGTTTACAAAGACGAGATATACACTGAGCGTGATGATGATTTTAATATAAATCCAGTACCAACTCTTATTTTTAATGTAAATGAATTCACACATCATATACAGTGCCTGTCAAAAAGTTTGGACGCACCACCTTAAGTGATATGAGAGTGACGCACTGACTGTCACAACATCAAATCAAAATGAGCAAAATAAGCATCAAATCCACAAAACAAATAAAAATATAACAGAATAATTAAGAAAATTAAATCCAGTTGATACAATCAGGAAAAACCTAGAAAATTAAACACCTTTTCAATGTTTTGATCCTATTTTAACATAACAAGACTTTATACACATCATTCAATATGAGTATTTTTACCACTGAAGAAATTTAAAAAGTTAATTTAGATGCAAAACAAATTTTGAACAGTTTTTTTTTTTTCTTACCTGTAAAGAAAGAAGCCATAAAAGAATTTCATAGGCGTGCATATATTTCCAGTATTCTCCTCAAATGTTTTATGTCAGTGGTTTCTTTATGTTTAAATAATGGCGAAGATAAGTCTTACTGTCTCTGAAATATACTATAGTAGCACTATTATGCAGTAGGAATTAGGGTAAATGAAATGAATAATTGTGTTACAGTTAAAGTTATAGACAATATTAGTTTGGTTTACAAAACTTCACCTCAGACTTGCAAATACACATCAGTTTCAGGTTGTTTTTATTTGTTTCCACCACTGAAAATACACTTACTGTTACATAATGTCAGTATTTTTTTTTATTAATGATATCTTATTATCAAAGCTGTGGCTATCAGCTAGCAGTGAAGAATTTAATTAAAATCGGTGAATCTAAATTCTCTGACTCAAACTACTTTGGAATATTTTGTGGTTTCTTTGCATTCTGTGACAAGCTAAACATGTTTGACTTGTGGATGACGGAAGCCATTCAAAGATGTCATGTTGGACTTCATGAGGCACTGACATCTTTTCCTCATATGGTATTTTACACACTAAATAACTAACTGATCAATAGAGAAAAAATGCTCAGATTAATCATCAATGAAAGTAATATTAGTTGAAGCCGAAACGGTCAATGCCCCAACTCGAATTTAAACTTGTCTTCTATGCGTTCTCTGTGACTTTACTAGCACCCATTTTCCACCCACTTTTATCTCATTCTTTAAGGAAGTGCTGAGGAGAGTTAGCTGGTCCACTCCACTACCACCCCCATGGACCAAAGTAAGCTCCCACAGTGGTGTTTATTTGGCCTGAAGGTGGGTGCTCTGTACTCTGTTATCTTCCCTGTTTTCCCTCCTGGGTCAGTGTGCCGTTTCCTGAAGCCATTCATTGAACTGAGCGACAGCTTTGGTGTGTTTACATGTGTTTAGACCCACCCAGCAAACACCAGTCTCTCAGCAACAATGTTTTCCTGTCACATGAGCTTTTCCTATACATTGATGTGATTTTTGGCAAAATTCTGAAGAGCTGGGTAATAAATCAGTTGGCGTAATATGTATTTTATGTGGATTATTTATTGAATGATTACAGTATGTATTCTGATTCTTGAGTTTCTTTAATGATAAGGACTTAATTTTTTTTTTAATTTTGATTTAATGTTGGCCTAAGTCAGCTGGGGTAAGGGGCAGAAAATAGATGCGTTAATGTTGTATCAGCATATACCAAGCAAATGAATGTTTTTAAAAGACCATGTAAAGAGTGTTTATGTGTTGTGTTTTTTTATGTTTTGTTACATCTTACTGTGTCTTTCATGTCATTTCCATATTTTGGCCTTTTTAATGTTTTTTTTTTTTTTTTTTCTTTTTTGCATCTTTCATGCAGTTTTTATCTTTTCATCTGTTTCTTTTTTTTTTACATTGCTTTAGTCTTCGTGACTTCTGTCATATTTCATCTATGCATGTTTTACTAATTATTCCAAACTACAAATAATTGTCTGGATTCTTCATCTTTCACACAGCACCAAAACTCAGCCTTTATACTCAGCCAAATAATTAATTGATTTTTAACATTTTTCTTGTCACTGTTGCATACTTTCCAAGCATATCGACCTCTTTTATGCCTTGATATTGTATCAGTCATTAATGAATTACTAGCAGAGACACCTGTTGAATATGTCATAATGTTGTTGCCATGGATATGCATTTTTGTATTCACAGGATGTTATGGATACAGCGTTGTTATGCTAAAAAGGTTGAAGAATGCGGTTGCCGTGGATATGCATTGTTTATATTCACAGAAAGTTGCTAAAAGGTTCTAAGAATGTTGTTTCCATAGATACGCATTTGATTATTTTCACAGGATGTTGCTATGGATACAGTTTTGGTATGCTTTAAAAAGGCTCCCAGGATGTTCTTGCCATGGATATGCATTTGTTTATATTTGCAGTCTGTTGCTATGGATACAGTGTTGGTACAGTATGTTTAAAAAAGGCTCTTAGGATGTTGTTGCCATGGATACACATTTGTTCATAGTTAGAGGACATTGCTATGGATACAGTATTGGTATCCTAAAAAAGGGTCCTAAGCATGTTGTTGCCATGCATACGCATTTGTTTATACAGTATTCGCAGGATGTTGCTATGGCTATGCATTTGTTTATATTTGGGCAGTGGGTGTGACCAACCGGGGTAATCCCCGAATATGTAGCTTATGTTGACCTTTTGGCCTTTTAGCCGGTCAGTCAGTGACACCATGTCAGGTGCACTCTCCAGGTAATGTAGTATCGCCATGCAAGAGATGGGTTTCAGCAGTCAACTCGCCTACGAGTCCATAGAGGACAAGGATTTGTCCACACAACAGCAACAATGTGTTTTCTATAAATGGATGAATTCAGTGGTGTGAACGTTGGTCAGCAGCGATAACACAGTGACTTAAGATTAATGCCTTGTAAAAGGTTGAATTTTGCGGTTATTATTTGACTATCATGATATCTGAAAAACCTTCACCATGGAGCTCAGCACAAATTAAAACAAGGCAGATAAGATGAGATTTTAAAAAAAAAAGGAAGTCGGCATACGAACTGCATGTGGAAGCAGTGTTCATCAGGTTTTAAAATGGAGAAAATACAAAAAAACACTGAACTCTTCTTGATGATCTTTTTTTTTTTTTTTCTTCAGGACAGCAACAATTAAGTGGCTTGTGAAAGAGAAATCAAACTTCCACAATGTGTATGTTTTACAGGCCGCTTGGAATGCTGCAGGGTTAGAAAGGAGTGAGAAAGACAGACGACAGGCAGGGGCTGACTGTGAGCATGCCGCTCAGTACTCGTCTGGTGAGTTGCATCACAGTGTGTCATGCCCGCTCCTGTTTTTGCGCATGATGAGCGCGTCACAGAGCTGAAGTCTACAGCACACAGGGCTGTAGTTTGACAGTATTGTTGAGATGAAGGATGTCTGTTTGAATTGGTTACATTTCATACGTAAAGCTGCTTCTAGTTAACTATTAGGATCTAACAGTGTGTATTAATGCATTGATTTTGATCATGTGGAGTAGCATTTTATGCTTTTATCTTTGTTACGTTTTAATTTATTAAAATCCTCTAAAGCTGAACAGTTAATCAAGTTTTAACTTATACACTCCCAGTCAAAAGTTTGGATGCATATTCTGTTTTAGTGGTTTTTCTTTATTTGTATTTTCAACATTGTATATTAATACGGAAAACATCCAAACTACAAAAGAACATGTATGGAGTTATGTAGTAATCAAAAAAGTGTTAAACAACCCAGAACATTTTTTTTATTGTTCCAGGTGACTACCTGAGGAATCTGATGAGAGAATACAAAGAGTGTGCAAAGCAATCATCGAAGCTAATTGTAGCTACTTTGAACAATCTAAAATATAAAATATGTTCTCGGTTGTTTAACTCTTTTGACTAGGTAATTCTTTAGATATATGTATGTACAATGTTGAAAATGGTAATAAAAACAAAGCACTGAAAGATGAGTTGTGTCCAAACATTTGACTGGTAATGTAATGTAAAAAAAAAAAGGCTGCAATTTATACATGACATTTTGAATTCAGTAAGTACATTTTCTTAACTGAACTTCATGCACAATTTGAAGTTTTGCCTGATATAATACAATATATTAAAGCCAAAAATATTAGACCTGGCTTTGTGTCCAGTTTTTATGTAACTATGAATTTGAGGAGCTCTAACTAGGTCTTTGATTCACACACTCACTGGTGACTCATCTAGAGTGTATCCCACCTTGGCCTTGAGTCAGCTTAGATAGGCGCCAGCCCCACCCTCCAGAGGATTATTGGTTAAAAAAAAATGAATAAATGAATGTACACAGATTAATATACAGTACTGCTCATACAAAAAGTCACCACCTGGAATTAATGAAGGAAATTGTTCTGAGCCTTCCACTGGATAATTTCTAAAGATATTGTTTCAGATACAACAAGTTGTTTAACCCTACGTGATGCAGTGACGAGCTCCTCATTTCTTCTTTCTTTTTCTATCAGTGGAATGTTTTTATACTTGATACCAATGCCATAATTACTGGGGCTCAAAGTGTGAGAATGGTTCAGAGAGCATCAGACCTAATTTTCACACATAGATTGACCTTTATACCTTAACCCCACTGAGAATCTATTGAATATGCCGGAGAAAGCTTTAAAACAGTGTTCCAATTCTTCAACACTACTAGATCTTGGTGAAGAATTAATTGTACTCTAGACAGAAATAAATGTCATGACATTGCATAAGCACCATAAACGATGACAAACACGTATTGTAATCAAAACCAAAGGCAGTCTAATGTGTGAAATGTCATTTTATAGTTTAAAGGTTTTCTTACTTTTATTTGATAAAATGATACCTTACATGTTTTTCATTTCTATTACTATAAATAAAAATGGCTATGTTTCAGTCTGATTGCAGTATTATTTCACTATATTTACCTGTCTGCATGACATTTATTTCTTAAAATTGATCCATGAACATATGAAAAAGGCTTTTGTAATTGTAAAAAGAGCCAGAGCTTTTAAAATCTGTTTTAAAAGTGAAGGAGAGGTACAGTAAGCCTGCATTAAAAATCCTTGACCTCATCTCAGTCCTGGTTTTCAAAGCCTTACACTTCACCGGTTAATGTGAGGTATGCAAACAAATGTGCCTTGTTTTTTCTGCTGCTGTCGCTTTAGGATTTTGCCTTGCTGGTTTTCTTATTTGTCGAAGCAGCAACTGAACATGCAAATATGCTCAGTGAGTCAGAATTTATGGGTGAATTGTGAAATGCCAAAGAGCATGATGTTTTTGTTCAAAGCCCCACAGTGGAACAATTAAACTTTTAAAGCATAAAATCTCAGCGTAAGCAAAAATATTCTTTTGGCCACATGCATGTCTGTATGTGTCAGTTTTAAGAGGAGTTGCTGTGAAATTTCATTGTCATCTTTTTGCAAAAGATAAAAACTAGATAAGAGAAGAATGAAGGGTCTGGAAAGTTTGTTGGCAAGTCCTCCGACTGTTGGCCAAGCATTCTTTTCTCAACTTCTACTTCCATGGAAACTAATGAACAAATGCGTTGGCATCTAAAAGAGGTAGAGAGAAGGAGGAGAGGTAACTGTTTGTTCAGGGATGAGTGAGTCAGAGCTGCAGCTTCAAGCTCTGACGACTCCTTTCCACTGCAGAGGGCCACGCTGCAGCCAGGATACTCCCTGAAGCAGAGTGTAGGACTGCCCCATGCCCAAAAACAGAGGTGCTGTCTTGCCCCTTGTTTAACCACATGCATCTACACAGATACACACTCGCAGATTGACAAAAGTCTATTTCCATGGTGCACACACACTCTGAAACTGTCGTTTTTGCCTGCATCAGAACTTGACTGGACCTGTGATGCCATTAACTCCACCCTGAGGAAACGCATATAAAACCAGAATCATGTGGAAGTTGCCAGTGTCAGACCTGGGGACTTCAGGATGACTTCTGGGATTTATTCTGGTGTCATTCAGATGGATTCTAATATCAATAAATGGAGTTTTTGCCCGTTGAGTTCAGTGGAAGAGAACACTGGCATGTTATTTTTCAACCACGGATAACACCAGAGCTGCACTGTGAGGTGACGAATGCTGTATGTGTACTTTGGACTTGAATGATTTTGGTTGTTTTCATGTGCCAAGGTTGCCACTGTTCCTTTGCTTGCTGGATAAAATAGATTTTTTTTTTTTTTTTTTTCAACCTTTTATTTGCTGTCCCCAGCAGCCACAGCGGGATATAAAATGTATTCTCCATAGCAGCAGGAGGGAGAGAAAGCTGGTGAGAGCGGCACATTCACACACTTTCACCCACCTGGGAGCTGTTCAGTGTCATCAGTGTCACCACTTTTATTGACGGAGCACTTGCACCAGCCTCTGAGGTCAGTCAGTGAGCGAGAGAGGGCTCCATCTGAGAGAAATGAGAAGGAGAGAGTGCCAGTGCAGAGAGATAAAAGCTCAGCAGCTGTACACACACACACGCGCACACAGACACACCCACACACACACTCTGTCTGACTAGTTGGACTCCTCCTCCTCTCTCTCTCTCACTCCTTCTCTCTCTTTTTTGAGCTCC
>JAQQAE010001528.1:0-25155 GCA_029823295.1 Pseudamia nigra
ATACATACATATATATATTTATATACATACATATACATATATATATAAACATGACAAACGCTTGCCAAAAGCATCAGTACACCATCCTCAGTCTTGTATTTTGAACTTAGCATTTTGTTTAAGTGTCTAGTATTTCACATATTCAGCACTTTGTTCACTCTCGATGCTCTGATTCATTGCCATTAGTCTGATTTGTGGAGAAACTTGAGGAAGAATTTCACTGCTCAGTCAAGTTGTATAGTTTTGACCAAACACCAGCCAAATGGGATTAAATGGTGCATTTGTTTGTGTAAGCTGTGGATTAATCCACATTCGGTTCTGCAGGACAGAATGTGAAATCATATCCAGTGTGAGTGTTCATGGTGAATGAGCAGATTTCCCACCAGTTCACTTCAGTGTTTTAAACAAGCTGGCACAAATACAGTCGACATACTGTATGTAGTTCCCAGAGATGGGTAGTACTCAACTACATTTACTCCTTTAAATGGACTTGAATAGTTTTTTCCATAAAATGTACTTCATAGAGTTACTATTTGTAGAATACATGTTAGTCTTCCTCAGTTACATTTGGGATTGAAAAAAATGTACTTTCATTGAGTTACATTTGGCTGCAGCTCAGTGACTGGGAGCGTTGAGTTATGAGTAAAAAAGTTGAAATGGAAAACATGAACAAATTAACCAGTTCAAATTACAAAATGAAACAATTGAGTAAATCAGCAGAATTGATAAACTAAGCAACAAAATGAGCAAAAAAAAATCAAGAAAATTAACCAAATTGAACAGTCAGTAAAAATGATGTAATGAATATAACAAGCACGCATTAGCAAAATAAGCCAAAAGAAGCACAAATTAAGAAAACAGTCAACTAAATTAACAAAAATGAACAATCAAAAAACATTTTAAAAAGTTAAACAAGAACTTTAAGGGAACAAAATAAGCAACATATAGTGAAAAAAATCAAAATATGCTACAAAATTAGTAATAGTGATCAAATTAAGGAACAAGTGCAAAAACATAATTGAGCAAGTTAAAAACAAACAAAATAACCAACAAAACGAAACAAAAATCAACAACCTGACTGAGCAAAAATCACCAACGTAATGAAGGAAATGAACAAAAATGACCAAAATTCCACATTATGAAGTTACTACTCGAGTAGTACTCATGAAGTACTCTTTTACTTTGACTCAAGTACTGATGTTTATGAGTACTTCTACTTCTACTTGAGTCATTAGAATAAAAGTACCAATACATTTACTTGAGCAGTATTAGCAGTTTTAACCCTGCAGTTGGTATAAAAACTCCTCTTGAAATCATAGTACAACATTAGTACAGATGCACAAGCCAAGTCAGGCAGCAAAATGCTTGAAATTTACCTTTAGCCAAATCTGTGCAAGAATTTACATCTGTAATTAATTTGATTTTGGTTGACTCCTTTGTTTAGAGTTGATATTTCTTCACGGCGAACAGTAACAACCCTAATTTATACATGTAGCATGTATAAATGTAGTCAAGCTTTTTTTTCTATAGCCCATGTCCAATATCTCATCTGACCTCATCTTATGTTATGTCTTAGCTTAGCTGTTATCTTGTTTTTTCTGTAGCACACTTCAAACAAGAGTTGATAAAATTGCTGTACATCAGAACATGAAGTCCAGCTAAAAAAAGCAACAACATCGAATAATCAAAGCACAGTCATTAACTACAAGAGAAAAATATATTAAAATCAAGTAGAACAAAATATTGCAAATAAATAAGTAAAATAATAGCAGGCCATAAAATGTCACAGAGAATAAATGTGTTGAGGTGTGCGGATGTGGAAAAGTAGCTTGTTCCACGGTTCAGGAGCTGCTGCAGCACCTTTCTGTTTGCATGTGTTTTAGGTGTTAGAGCGTGGGGTTGGGTGACCTCTGAGCGGGTTACAGGTGAGTAGAGGTGAAGTAGCTCAGACACACGCACAGACACCAGTCCATTTAAAGTCTATTTATTATATTCGGGTATTTTACACCTTCCATTGTCATGTGTGAAACTCCGACTTGGGTCTAAACCGTCAGTACATCTGAGGTCTAGTGTGAGGAAAAATAAGAGACTAAACTATGTGGCTCTTCAATATTCAAGATTTATTTTGTTGTCCTACAAAGGAAATGTCTTTTCTTCCACCTGTGTTGCATCCACAAACAATACATTTACCACACAAAAAGTCAAAATAAGTGCAGAAAACATAAATATTACATTAAGTTGTAAAAAAAAAAATCCATCTTTACTGGGTTTTGAGGTTTACATAAATTCAGTTGTGTAACAGTTAGACGGATTTGCGGAATGAAGTTTTTTCATGAAATAATTTAAAGGGCTATTTCAAACCATTATCCTACTTAATGTCACATTTAAAACAGAACTTGACAACGACAACAAAAAACAAATTGTAGCATTATGCTGTGCTGAATCTGTTAATTGTATTTAAAGTTACATTCAAAAGGCTTGGGCTTGACACCAGACACAGATTGGCTTCAGAAATACTAAAACACAGAACTACTGGGGATGTCCATTGGTCAGCAGCACAAAAAATATCTCTGCAAATATTTGCTGGTATCATAATATAACCTTCAATTTGAAATGATACGACCTGTCATAATACAGTAAAAAAAATGTGATTAACAAGCTTGTGAGTAATAAGAAATACAATTAAGTAACATGCTGTTCTACATTTAAAAGTCCCATACACTGAAAATCTATCTTTATTTAGTTTTGAGGTTTAAATAAATTTAATGGTGAAAAATAAGTAAAGTAAAAGTAGAAAAAATGATCCACACAACAAGATGGAAACAGAAAAAACAAGCCAGTTGTGACATCACTAGTCGTAACCAATCACGTTCAAGTTCAATACAATAGTCCCGCCTCCATGAACTAGGAAAATTCTGCACTTTATTTTGGCAACACCCTTACAGATGTGTTTGACACATACGTAATACACAGATACAACAATGGCAATAATAATAATAATAATAGTAATAATAATAATAATAATAATAATAATAATAATAATAATAATTGGGTAGGTAAAAAAAGAAAAGAAAAACAACAAAACTGAACAAAAATCAACAAAATAAGCAACAGACTGAGAAAGAAAATAAGCTAAAATGACCAAAATTCCTGCTTGAACACAATATATGAGGCTGTAAATAATTCTACTTTATGAAGTTACTCACTACTTGAGTAGTTTTAATGAACTACTCTTTCACTTTTACATTCAAGTTAAATATATTAGTGCCACTTCCATGAGCCAGAAGAATCTACACTTTATTTTGTCATTTAAAAGTAGCACATTATTATCAGAGGCTGATTTTAAGTGAGCGAGGTTTCTGGATGGCTATGCTTGCTGTCTGACTGGGCCTGATTAATTTCCAGTAATCAACACTGGTCCTTACCATATTCAAAATTTAATGTGTACAGTTATTAAATCATTTATCTCCTCTTTTTCAAGTGTAAAAACACAGAGACACATTTTTCTTCATTGTTACAGGATGATTATGCTGAAGCCTCTGAGGCCAATATAAGGTATATTATGTATATGGTAATAAGGTTTAAGTGAGATTAGTTTTATGTTTTATTGTTGCCGTTATAGTATTTTATGTGTTCTTATGAAGCGTGTACAGTACTGCTTTTAATGTATTTTATGCATGTTTTGTCTTTTTATGGTACACCTGCTCAGCTTAAAATGAGCCAACTGGCTAAACTGGCACATTTACAGAAGTGTCACTGGAATGACTCTTTACCAAAATGGCTTAAATTCAGGTTTACAAAAATAAGGCTTTAAGTGTTAAAATTCAAGTCTTAAATATAAATCTGTGAGATTTTGATCATAGATGTTTGATCTAATGCTCGCATTTCTGAGATTTAAAGCTACAACTGCACTTTATTTCTTCATTTATTTATTTACTTACTTATTGCTTTGGATATAATCTATTGGAAAATGTATAATTGTTTAGCTTTTGGTCAATTTTTAAAATGTGGTTCATTTTTGCTCACCTTTTTGCTCATTTTGTGAAGTATTTTGTTAATTTTTGTCATCTTTTAAATTCACTCTCTTTTTTTGATGAATTTAAAGATTATTTTAGTCATTTTATTTATTTGTTGTGTCCCTTGTTATTTTTGTGTTTTTTCTTGAATTTTTGTCCTTTAATTTTCTTTCTGCTATCAAAGATGCTGACATTCAAAAAATTCAAAATAAAAGTCCTTATTTGTGTACATCTTACATACATAACAGAGTAAAATGCATCTACAATTAAATGTGGATCAATGTGCAGTTTGTAAAGACCCTTGGTCTGATCTTTGCTCATTTTGTCACCTATTTGGCTCATTTTTTTTTAATTATTTTTGTTTAATTCCCCAGAACCCACAAAATTAAGTCTTTGAAAATTCCCATGGGGATCAAGACTAAAAATCTTTAAAATAAATGTAAAACTCATGATGAAGTGAGCCAGACATACATGTACTTAAACGTAAAGTATAAAACCATTATTCCTAGAATCTTTACTCACATGTCTAAAATGTCTTATATTAAATTTTAAAATAATGCTTTAAGCAAAAAGCCTTAAATGTTGCTCTGATCACCAGAATTAATGTCCATGTTTCTGAGATTTAAAGCTACAGCTGCACTTTATATCTTTATCTACTCATTAATTCATATGTTCTTATCTATTGGTATGTGTAGATTTGTTTAGCTTTTGGTCATTTTCAGGTTTTGCTAATCTTGTGGAAGATTCTCTTCATTTTGGTCAGTTTAAGAATTATTTAAGTCTTTTTGTCATTTTTTGACAATTTTATTTATCTTTTGTTCATTTTCATTTTTAAATTTATATTCTTGATCCTCTTGTGTTCATTGTTTGATGAATTTTACATAATTGTCTTTATTTTTGGTCATTTTATTTATTAGTTTGTTTGCCCTTCATTTATATTTTGTGTATTTTCTTGGGGTTTTTTTGTTTTTTTTTTTGCTTCTGTTGCTGATTATGCTGACATTCACAATACTCAATATTTTATAGGAAAAAATTGAGATATGGCATCGGTTTCTTAAAAATTTGGCAATTTTTTTGGCAATTTAGTTGCTTATTTGTTCATTTTGTCAATCATTTTGTTTAACTTTTGATGCATTAACAAGTGTTTTATAATTTCCATGAGGATCAAAACTAAAAATCCTCAAAAAATCCAAAGCTCCATTAAAATGATCTTAAAAAGGTCTTAAAAAGCCTTTAACTTAAGGATCTGACACCTGTAGACACCCTGATTACCAGATAAAATATAAAGCTAATAAATTACACGTTATTCTGAATGATGACACAGAACGATTATCAATTAACAATTAGAAACCAATCAACACCATTCACTTCATCTTAAAGGGAGATGTTTGCTTTCATGCTGCATCATTGGCTTTAACCAACAATCCCAATTATGCAGCCATTCCATGTAAAAATAGACGATCGGGGTTTTATGTGAATAGTCCATGTGGTGGAACAGGTGCAGCGTTTCAAACAGGAGCCCGTTCTGACCGCTTCTCCCTCCAAATCAGAAATCGTGAGAGGGGACGAGGTCGTTCCAATGACCCCCCGATCGTAAAACCCTGAGATGCTGCGGCTGGAAAAAAAATGTCAGAATTTCACGTTTGGAAGTGATGGAGCACTGTGGAGTGCCGTGTGGGGGTATGTGTGTGAATAGCCTTCGTGTGTGCTATTTCAGTCTGCTGTCAGTTTTCCTGGTGGATGCTGTGGAATGATCACACACGCAACCATTTGAATCAGAAAATGCGTGCAGACACTCACGCACTCCTCCTCAGTAATTTGCGGCCTGATATTTGTGTTTATCATGAAGGCCCATGTTGGGAAAGAGGCTTAGTTGGGGTTAGAGGTCACGGCAGTGGGATTTCAGGGCTGAAGCACAGATCGGGGACACTTGTGACACGGTTTGGCCTGGTCGGGCTGGGAAAACAAATGCAATCCCGCATGGACACATTGGACAAACACAGAGGAATAAAGAAGACAAACATCACAGGGAAAAGAGAGATTAGAGTCAGAGTATGGAAGCCTGCTGGAAACAAAAAGGAGGCAAACTTAAGTTACAATAATCACAGAGTAAACCTTTTTAAAAGAACATGACCAGGCGTATAGAAACCAGAACAAGACCTTGAGGGGTTCTCACCAAATCTGTGTGGAGTAAACAGAAACAGTACTCAAGTAAAAGTACTGTTACTTTATGATTCAAATGACTCAAGCAGAAGCAGAAGTACTCATAAACAGAAGTACTTGAGTAAGAGTAAAAAGGTACCTGATTATAAAAATTACTCCAACTGTGAGTATTGTAATAATGTGATGTTTATTACAACCTAAAACAGGTACGTACGCTGGAGATTTTTATTTATTTTCATGGTTATTTTTGATTGTTTTTGTCGCTTGGTTTGTTCATTTTTGTTCATTTTGTTGCTTATGTTGTTTTTTGTTCATTTTTGTTAACCCTTTTAATTATTTTACTTATATTTGTCAATATTGTTGCTTTTTTTGTTGGCTTTTTGTTTAATTTCTTGATTATTTTGCTCCATTTTGTAATTTGCTTACCATTATATTCCTTTTTGCTTGTCTTACTATTTTTTGCTTATTTTGTTCATTTTATCTCATGTTAATTTTACAATTTAGTTCACTGTTCTGTTTGGTTCATTTTCATGGTGATTTTGTCTATTTGTATTTTTTCCTCATTTTGTTAATTTTGTTCATTTTTTGATACTTTTTATGATTATTTTTGAACATTTTTTCTCATTAGTTTATTTATTTTGATAATTTGTTTTATTATTTTGCTTATTTTTTATTTAACTGGTTATTTTGTACATAAAAAAATTAAACCATTATTACTCCTACTCTATGGAAGGAAAATGTAACTAAGTAGAAGTCAGTTTTTTCATCACAAATGTAACTGAGTAAGAGTAAAAAGTATTCTGTAAAGCAACTACTCTCTGAAGTATATTTCATGGGAAAAACTACTCAAGTACATGTAGTAAAAGAGTAAATGTACTCGAGTACTACTCACCTCTGACCAAACTTAATTCACCGCATGCAAGGGTGGAGATTTCATTTGAACATTGGTGGTGGTGGGAAGATACGAGGTAAAAGAATGAAGATTACTAGATTGCAAAATATTAAAGGTTCCATAATGGGAAAATACATTTTTACTGTGTTAAGAGATTTATATAAATAATAAAATGTGGTAAAATAAAAGCTATTAAAATTCAATTGAACTCAATTTAATTGTATTTGTATGGCACCACTCATAATCCAAAATTGTCTCTAAGTGCTTCAGCCTTGACTGGTTGGTGTTAGTGGACAGAGGAGAGACAAAAGAAAAGAGTAGAGATAGAACAACACAGTAATTCAAAATCCTCAATAAGTGAGAACCAATCACAGTCAAGCAAAATGTGTAAGACCCACCCCTGAGCAACTGACCAGTATTAGTGACAAAAAGAGAAAAAGAGCATTATTCGGTGTTTGCTGTAGCCTCATGTCAGAACCTGATTCCAGGTCACCTTGAGGACGACCAGCCAGTCAAGGGGTTTTGATGAAATGTGGCATCTCAGTGAAATCAGACCATGCTATCAATTAAATGAATATTCTGTATTTTCTCACTGGTCTATAATGTATATATATATATATATATATATATATATATATATGTTCAACAGGTGTATTGAATATTAAGGTACTCAAGTTCATGCAAAGGAGTAAATGTATTTGAGTACTACCTACCGTTGGGTCTTCCCCATACCCTTGATCTCACCCTAGTGTCCTTCTCCATGTCTCTTTTGGTCTCCTTCTATTCCTTCTACCTTCTGGTGGCGTCCATTTCAAAGGTGATACTGTTTAGTTCTTTTCCGATAGAGTGTCCCAGCCATCTGAGTCTGCGTTGTTTTATTTAGGTCATGATATATTTCTGCTCAGTCCTTTCATATGGTGTATTATGATATGCAACCTGTAAATCAAGAATTAGTGAGTAAATATACACTCGAATAAGAGACCATGACCCTCACATAATGATCTTGACACTGATCTGAAGAGCACAACCAATCTCAAGTATTACAACGCTATGGCTAATTATCTCACATTAAACTTCCTAAATGCAATGAAATCAAAACTTGAAGGATTTTTTCTTTCAACCTAGCATCTCATCATTCTAACATATCTTTTGTTGTTTCCAAGAGGCCTGAACTGGTTCAAACTGTACAAACGGCATCATTTCAACACAACAAAGACATCCTGAAGAGCAGAACCAAAGCTATTTTTTTAGAAAAGCAAAAAAGTTTATATTATTTACTGTCCTTATTTTCCTACTCCTGTTCTCCTCTGGATTTGCATGTGTTTGAGCTTCTCATTTGTCTTTGCTGGTAAACACAATTTAATATCAGAATAAATTACAAATGGAAGACTGATGCCTGGAGTAGATTTTTCTTGCGCGAAGTTCAGACTCTGCCAACATTAATGTCCCTTGCCACTGTCGGAGGCATAAATCTCTTTTTTCCTGTTTTTGCCTTGAATCTTATAGGGATATTGAATTACTCCCCCTGCTCCACACACATAGAGGCATTGTGCATTACATTGACTGATAAGCTGTCAGCAGCAGTTTAACTTAGAGACATTCAAAGAGTAATACACCAGTTGAGGATAAACTAACCCCAGTCCCCTTAGAGTAAGCTATGGCGCTGTCACCGTGAAAAATACAGCGAGGGCATTTCATATAACATGCAGCATCTGGCATCTGAAAACAGAGGAAAATACCTTTGAACAATGCTTGGTTTATGGTGGTTTTCATATGGGGCGACAGTTTTACCCTTGAACATACAGGAATGCTTTGGTCAGAGGAGCAAACCGCTGTAAAACACTGATACACAGGCGGTTCTATAACTAAAAGACACATTTTCTGAGCTTTTAACACAAAATCTTATTAGTTATTGCTGCATTATTACATCAGCAGTGGTTATATTCACAGCTCCTACATGCTTCTATCCACCACAGTACAAAGCGTCATAACTCCGGTGATGGATCAGTCTTATTTTTACCTCTTTACCATATTTATGAAAGCAGCTAAAGGGCCTTTTCATGCTACAATCTGGGAACAACCATTAACACTTGGAGTCGGACCAATGAGAAAGCGCCGTCGCTCACTCGCTGGCGCTGGCATGAGCGCCGACCGATCCATCATGGCAGGTTTGGAGACACGTGGTACTGTACGTCCTTGTGCTTCAGGGTGGTCTGTCCAATTCAACATCTGCATGAGAGACTCCGAAGGAGCAGCTGTGTGGACTCGCCTGCTCCTGTTTGTGTGTGTGGAGGTGTTTGTGTGCTGTTTTGGTGTTAAAGTGCTGCATTGTTCGTGCATGGAGACAATATTGCACCATTAATATAACATAACTTAGACAAACACAGGAGAAAAGGAGGAAGGAAGTGAGGCAGTGGGAGTAGAATCAGTTTAAAGTCTTGTTCGTCTGGTATCTTCAATTTATGATGTTAAAAATCAATAGTAATCATTACATGGCTCAGGGGAATGAATTGTAAGGTCTGAGTTTTAGGAGTGTACATCCACATTTAGGACAACTTACTCGAAAATATAAGGTGAAAATTTGCTTGTGTTTGTGTGTCACTGTTTTCACATACAAGAACAAAAACAGTCTTATTTTAAGGTTGACGACTGTTCTTATGTGCTTAAGATGATCTGAAAGGGCAGGTTTTCTTACGACCGCAGTAATACAGTAGGTGCCCTACGTAGACGGCTTATCTTTTGAATATTGCTGCAAAGGATTAATTCAGTATCTTTAAATCCACAGCTCACTGTGACAAAGAGCCGCTTAAAGGTAAGGCCATAAAAATGTGATATAGCAAAGGACTGCCACTGACTGAGAGGCTGAGGGAGGACATAAACAAGACGGATGCCCGTCCCCTTTAATATAACATAAAGACTGAGCTGGAGAAAATAAAACACCCCATTGTAATGAAATGCATTTACTGCAGCACAGGCTTGAAATCAGGCAGAAGTGAGCACAAATGTCAAAAGAGCTCTCCTGTTGAGCAGAGCGGCAGAATTAAGAGGCCTGATATCTAATCCATTTCCTGTGAAACCGGCAGTGTAAAGGACATCAAAGAGAGTTAAAGGGGATTCAGTGAGAGCTGTTGGAGTGGCAAGGCGGTGAAATATGGCACATTTGGTTTCGTCTCTCCCCCGGCACTGGGCCCTTGGAATAATTAGAGCCTAATTCTGTCTAATTAACGGACTCAATTACTCCTGAAGAAAGCTCATCAAAAAGATGGCGGGAAAGCAGAGAGGAGAATGGTAGCGTTTTTTCTTTAATTAATGAACTGAGTTGAATAACGGCCATGGAATTAAACATTTCCCCCAATGTGTATGAATTGCAAATTGGTGCATAGTTTTTTCCAAGACGGGAGCCCAGGGGCTAACGCTGCTGTCAAGTAGCTCTCTAAAAAGTCAAAGCGCCGATGCAGCACTAACAAATTACTTAAGATTACCATCTTTAGCACATGCGGAGGTCCTAACGAATAGCGATGAATTAATATGCCGTCTGTGTTCCAGCGCTCCCATTGGCTATGAGTTTCACTGATCCTAAAAGAGCCAATAAAGCAGCGCCAGCGTGAACTTTATGGAACACTTTTCTTCCTGTACAATTGGTTGTCTGTCGATTGCATATTTCACATCCTTGAGACGTTGATGTAAGTCTTGTTAAATTACTCAGCTGAGATAGAGCTGTGCATACACGAGTGTTTTCAGGGGTTGAAAACTTTTTATGTGCTATCAGGGCCGTGTGTGTGTATGCACACAAAGTGCTGTGCTGTGCTCAGCAGCTTTAAAGGCCCAAGGGTCGGCTAAGCTAACTCACTGCCTCAGCACTCTTTAGCTCAGCTCCTCAACACATTCGCTGAGGTACTAGGAAACAAACTTAAAGACCCAATATTATCACCCATATGTAGACAAGCAAAACAAGCCAACAGCACACAAGACATTTCTTAGTATCCTTCATCATACCTGCTGGTTTTCTGCAGTCTGCACCAGCCAGAAATCACTGAAATAATTTATAATGTAATTTCTTGTGTTTTGTTTTCTCCCTTTAATTTGGGTAAAATGTAATCTCATGCAAACATCTGATTTTTAGTCCTGTTTTGGTCCTCAAACGTAGAAAAGTACAAGTCTCCTCAGGTCGAGTAATGCTGAAGATCTGCAGGACTGAATATTCACCAACTGAACATAATGAAACATAATGAATAAACTGAAATGGCAAAAACTGTAAATGCAGCCCTTCTAAATTAAACACTTCTATATTAAAAGTGTTAAGGATAGAATGAGCCAACATGTACCGTAATATACAATAATTGTTGATTTGTTTTTTTTTTTCTTTTGAGCAGAGTGTGATTTTGTGGAAGCAGTTTTTTTTTTTTTAATAAGAACACTAATTATCCAGAAGGTACTGAATATGAAACAGTTAGAAGTCAGTTAATATGCACTGTGAAATCTAATGAACATAAGTAGAGCTTATATAAAATAAAAGCAACATGTAAATGTACGTAGTAATATATTTTGTATTATTAGCAAAAACTTTGAGGTAAGAATTATTAGCCACCATATGAGAATGTTATTCTTTTCCAAATGCTTCTCACTCCAGTTCTGTATTCTTTGAAACACATTGATAACTGTGTATATCCTTCTCCTGCTTGGTGTCCATCAGCAATCCCTCCGTTCAGATCGAAGCTCATTTCTATTGTTTTTGTTTTGTTTTGATGCTTTTACAAGTGATACCTCGAATCCTTTGTGATGTGCTGCTCTCTCAGTAGACCAAATGTAAACTCTAACATCTTTCATCAATGTACAACATACAACAGAACATTTCTCATCATTGTGCAATATAATATGTGCAATACCTCAGTGCAATTTTGTTTACAATGTAAATAACTTATAATGCAATACTGTATATTCATACTTATCCTTATGTTTATCCTATTATCTTATTATTTCATCTTATTTTATTTTATCTTATCTTATTTTATCAAATCTTATCTTATTTTATCTTATCTTATCCTATCATATTTTGTCTTATTTTATCCTATCATCTTATCTTTTCTCATTTCATCTTATCTTATCCTATCGTATTTTATCTTATCTTGTTTTATCTTATCTTACCTTATTATCTTATTTTATCTTATCTTATTCTATCATATTTTATCTTATTTTACCTTATCTTATCTAATTTTTTCATCTGATCTTATCTTACCTTATCATCTTGTCTTATTTTATCTCATCTTATCTTATCTTATTATCTTATCTTATTATAGTTCTCTATCATTAAATGTATGTTCATGTATAAGTATGACACATGGACAAATGACAAATACACCTTTATATTTATTAATTTTTGTAAGTAAGGTGGAATCTTCCTTTGAATAGTTTTATTATAGTACTCTGTGGTGGGAACTGTCTTACAGCAAATAAGAATGTGACTATTGGTTAAAAAATAAATTAAAACTGTTCATCATTTGAAAAAAAAAAAAGTCTGCCATCCAAAATGTGATTTCTTTGTGCATGATGGTGAAATTTCAGGAATAACCAAAAGTTATTTGTAATAAAAGTAATTATTAGTAAAAGTAATAAATAAATAATTAATGTCAAAACTCACCTGATTTGAAAATTTTGCACCCTAAAAGATTTTACGTTGAAAGGTCAGGGTCAAGGTCACAGTAGAAAATCACAGCCCACTCTTTTTATCAGGATACAGATTAGCATGAACATCGTTTATTAGCATATGCATTAGGAGAGTAATGGCTCCTTGACTTTCTTCTGCATATTCTTATTATATTAACAACTGTGTCTTTAATTTCTCTGACATTTCAACGGAGGCATTGTCATTATTATCTTCCATAATATGGAAGAAAGACCTGAGAAATGTTACATAAATGTCAGGTTACTTCTATGAACCCAAAGGACAGAAACAGTACTTGAGTAAAAGTACTGTTATGTCATGACTCTAAGGATTCAAATTGAAGTAGAAGTACAGTACTCATAAACATAAGTACTTAAGTAAAACATACCTAATAAAAGCTACTCAAGTAGTGAGTAACTTCATGATATGTAATTTATTACAGCTTAATACATTCCATTCAGCCAAATCATTCATTCATTTTTGTTCATTTCTGTGATTATTTTGATCATTTGCTGTTTATTTTGTTGATTACTGTTTTTTTATTTTTTTCTATTACTAGTGACTAGTCCTGTTGCTCAACTTGTTCACTCTTACTCATTTTCATGTATATTCTGTTGTTGTTTATTTTGTCCGTGTTTGTTAAATTTTTTGTTGAATTCCTTTATTATATTGTTAATTTTTCAAAACTCTTTAAAATTATTCTCTTCAATTATGCTTCTATTGTTCATGTTGTTAACTTTTGTGATTATTATTGTGCATTTTTGCTTATTTTTGATTCATGTTGATAAGTTGCTTGATGATTTTTGTTTAATTTAAAATTTGATTGATTTTTGTCTTTATTACTCCTGCTTATGGAACAAAATGTATCTGAGTAAGAGTACAAAGTATTCTACAAAAACTACTCTCAGAAGTACATTTATGAAAAAAAAAACAACTCAAGTACATTTACTCCTTTCCATGAACTTGAGTACGACCCACCTCTGTCAATGGGATAAGGGGTAGGATTTGAATACATATCGTCAGTGATTTCTAGCATTTGGGAGAAGATATGAGAATGGAAAGATGTTTGAAAGATATAAATATTATTAATCTGCACGGATTGACCTCACAGATGACTTTCTTTTTAACCCTCGAGGACCTAAATAACCTCCTTAAAAGATCTCAAATTTGCTGTTATTTAGCAAATAACTGATTCAAAAGCAAATTCAATTTTTTAATGATGCAGTTGATACATTGGCACTTTAATTAATCAACCTCATGATTAATTAATATAGGAGTCAGGCACCCCCCAAAAATCTTCTATGGAAGGTTTTAATCATTTCAGCCAGGACTGTTTTGTAGACCATATGAATAGTCCAGTTATTATTTTAAATTTCACGGAAATTAATCGCCTCTGGTCGGCAGAATTAAAAGAAATGGAACACTGACACCGGCTTTTCATTTATTCAAACATGTATAACTCCTCCTTTAATTCTAGTGTAAGGCTGTGCATCCAAAATGATTTAACCACAATAAAATATTGTATTTCTCTGTTCAGAAATGAGATGAAGCTGCAGGCAGAATGCTAAATGATCCACTGTGACTGTTGCACAACATTTTCTGCTTTAACAATTTCCAGAAAATAAGTCAAAATGCTTCTGTGTGTGTATGTGTGTGTGTGTGTGTGGGTGTGTGTGTGTGTTTGTGTGTGGCTCAGAGAAAGGGGGTGAAAACAAGAGAAGACAAACCACAGTAAAACTTGTGAGGGGCATAGTCAGGAGGTTTGTTCATTTGGTGTTAGATGTGCCATGACACGCCTTGTTTACTTTTGGAATTGGTAAAAAGGACTTTCAGATCATCCAATTAAAGTCGTCCCCCTCCAGAGACCCGCTGCCCTTCCTCTCCTTAGCTTATTGGGCAGCTCCCACTGAGAAAAGGCATTTGACTGCATTAACAGTAAATGAGGCCAACTTCCTTTTTGTTCATTAACGCAGCATTTTGAAGATGATAAAATTGAAACCAGTCAGCGGCGTGTATTTCCAAATTTGTGCTCTTAATTTGACATCTCTCATATTTGGTGGAGATTGGTGTGTGGTAATTGAAAACATTTACAAAAACAAAAGGATATTGTTACAGTTCAACTGGCAATATAAAAAAGAAGTATGATAGCCTGCTATTTCAGCACTGTCTCCAATGATCATCGTTTAGGAGCACCTACTGTGTTTTTAATATCCTGTAAATCTAATTAAGAAGCAATACTGTGGTTTTGGGGTTGTGTGCAAACAAGTATTGGCCCACAACACTGAAACTGAAATTAGAAAGAACTAAAAGGAACAAATCTGAGCAATCGTAACTGTTTATGTCAAGACCTTAAAATCAATAACCAGGGCATTTATGAATCACTTTCCTCTCACTTTGTGTCTCTGAGGGAATGTATTACTGTTTTAAAGAGTTATCAGGTACACTGTTAAGCCAGAGTCAAGTAGTATAGAGAGCATTTTTCAGACTAAACACATTTAAAACACCAAAGAGAAAAAAACAATGCAGATGGCGGGGGCATCCCATCTGTTAAAGAAATGGTGCAATCTCAATCCTGAGGGTTGTTTCACTTTTAGACTGAATAGCATGTGGCAGGGCATAAACAGGATCCTAGCTTATAAAAGGCTTCACTGCTTTTACCATTTGTAATTAGCAAAAAATAGACACCAGTAATTCGCCCTCTCGTAATAGCCTACAAGAAGTCATTAGTTCATCACGTTAGTTTGTAAAGTTCAAAGATAATTCTGGATGACAGCAGAGAGACGCACATGGCTCTGATTGATACCGAGGATCCAGCTCAGTGTGCATGAGGGGGAATAGTGGTGCAAGGATGTACAAACCTGGATCTATTAAAAAAAGAAAGAACAAAACAAGCTACAAAGCATTCAGAGAGCACAGACCTCTGCCAAAGCAGCAAAGTTTGTCTTCATAGTGAAAACCTTTTAATGTTATTGCACCAAAAGTAACATTCTTAAACATATTTGACCTTCGTTATTGGATTCTGTGACCATACAAACCTAGCATTAGCATTTGGAATCACATACATGTCATTATTAGTTCAATAGTTATTCACCAAAAATAATATTTCCATAATTGTGGTTTTCTTCTGGATCTGGCTCTGCAAATGTTGAAGATACATCAAATTCGTGGACACATTACTGAATCAGCCAACTTTCCACTACTATTTGGTGTCAGTTTCCTGTCTATGGCTTTATTTACCACCTTACCGTAGCTATTTGTTCCTCAACCCCTGTAAGTAGAAGCATTCTGGATCACTGTGTCCAGAATATTGGCCATATCTGGATCAAACTTTGTGGTTTGATGGAATTCATTACAATGTGTTTTTTGGTTAAATTCTATGGGTATTATTTGTGGTGTTACAAGAATAAATTTTTATTTGGTCCGTTCTCATAATGGTGAAAAATCCTTTAAAAATCTTCTGGATCCATGCAATGATGCAGATCACTCCCAGAATCAAAATGCTGTTTTTTTGTTTTTATGCCATTTCTGTCCTATCCTGAAAATTTCATCCAAATCTGTCCAGAATTTTTCAAGTTCTGTTGTGAACAAATAGATAAATGAATGAACAGACAGAGGTAATAAGAAAGGAAGAGAAAAAGAAAACCAACCTATGGCTGCCCCCTTGAACCAATACAACCAATAGAATTCTAGCCATTCATAGTCAAGCTAAAATTAACCCCATGTGCTTTTTAATATTTAAAAGTGTGAAAAGTTCATTATTCTATGTTTACATTCATTTTGTGTCAGAATCTGTTCCTGGGTCACCTTGGGAATGACCTGCAGTACAACTTATCAAAAAATTTTGTGATGAAAAGTGTGTGGTTACGGCATATCACAATGAAATCAGAGTGTGTGTGATAGAGTTACAAAGAGATCCTTGAAAACCAAAGGAAGAAGCATCAGAAGGCACTACTATTTTGTCAATATTCTTAGAAATTGCACAGATAGTAGTGATAAAAATGTGCGTCGGTATGGAACATTTATAAAAGTAGGTTTGATTGTGATCTACTTTGCAGAAACTTCTCTTGTTTGTCTGTCACACTATGTAACAAAACAGTCACAACCTGCTTCTGTGTTTTTTATGTTCTGGTATTTTATATGTCAATTTGCAGAAGTGGGTTGTAAACTGACAGTAGTTCTTTTACAAAATACTTTTTACTCTTACTACCGGTACATTGACATTAGTTGTTTCTATTTACTCACATTGATGGTGAAAAATGTACTTTTACTCAGTTACCTTGGGTCACAGCTAGGTGAGAAGTTAAAAGAACAAAAAAAAGCTAAAATAAATGAATAAATAACTGAAAGAGAGGAAATGAGCACAAAATTAACAAAATAATCAGGTTAATTAACCAAAATGAATAAAATATCCTACAAAGTTAAACAAAAAAATCAATAAAACAAACAAAAAATGATCAAGTTTTTTTAAAAATTGATGTTTGACATTAAACATTGTTAAACATTGTGTGTTTTTGTACCTGGTTTTTGATTTGACTTTTTTTTATTGATGACATTCAAAGGGCCTTTTCAAATGCAATACATGAAGCTATGAGTGATTCCATGTTACAAAGTTACTCACTATTATTTTTTTTACTGTTATTTAAGTACTTATTTTTAGGAGTGCCTCTACTTGAATCATTATAATTGTAAAGTATCAGTACTTTTACTTGAGTACTGTTTCCTTTTACTCTACCCACCGCTGCCAATTTGTACTATGTTTCACAAATGAGTAATACTGAATGTATCTTTTTCTTGACAAGTCGACTCAAATCTCAGTCTCATCCATAATAATCGATCTATAGATTGTCCAGCAAATTGCACAGCCGTACAAGAGCCAAAACTTTTTCCCCTTGGTTTTCTGCAACGACACGCTCATAGGCTTACAGATGCACACAACAACATGTGCACAGACGCACACACAGACACACAAAGGGGCAGGTTCCACTGGGGGGCATCCATCTTATGGTAAGCACAGCTGAACCATTAACCTCATTAGTATAATGGTCACACATGAGTGGAATGCAGCTCCATGCTTCATGATGGCAAATTGATGCTGATACACTCCTAATGTTGCTTTGATAAATATAGGCAGAAACCGGGAACTCACACAAAACTGGTATATATCATTGTTAATGAAAAGAAGCAACTGCGGCCATTAAAGTTTGTTGGCTGCTGATGGAGCTCTGGTTGCAGATGAAACTGTGGCTCCGGCTTTAAGGCTTTGTCACAACACAGTGTTGTGACAAAGAAAACAAATGGAGTATCTTAAGCAGCTGAACAGAAGTACAGATTAAACTACCCACAACAACAGCCGCTACATCATTAACCAGCTCACCAAACTCGTAAAACACCACAAAATACCCACACAGAGTGACCTGGAAATCCTGTAAGAGATTCTGTGTAGCATTCGTAGCCTTTTCAAGCCAACCTTGGTCCAGCATATTGAATCAGACTAAGAGCCTTAAAAAGACAGTCAGTGTGTCCACGGTGTGGTGCACAGGCCGTCTGCCATGACGGGGAGCGCGTGGCTCAGGCAGCGTCCCGGTGTCCTGCAGGCGCCGTGTTAAAAATGTCACTGCAGGGAACGAAATGGCCGCCCCGGGGCATCACAGCCCCCTTTTTTCCACGGAGATAGAGCACAAATTGCATCTTGGCAGCACTCCGTCACGATGGCTCTCCAAATGTTAGATTTCAGTATCATTTCCTCGGCGCAGTGGCCTCGGAGAAAATAAATAAAGAATATGTTTATAAATATAAATACATTCAGAAGCGGCAAAACGTGTCCGATAGGGCAGTAAATGATAACACAGCGGGGAGCTATGTGGAATGTGTGTTTATCCCTTTGGAAGGCAATGACCTCTATCCCTCCTGACATTTCCCCACCGCCCATCGCCACTCGAAACCAATGGGGGTAGAGTGTATGTGTGTGTCTTACTACTTTACAAGAAGCTAACACAACATGCCCCCGAGAGGTACCCTTTTCAGCCCGAGCCATAAAACCCACCAGCTTCAGCAGCCTTTGGAATCATTCAGGATGAAACATCGGCAGTTTGGTATTAACTGTTTTTGATAAATCACTTTTATGAGAAAAGCTCGGAAAACAAACCATGAATAAACTGCAGTGGGCAACAGTGAGTGAATTGAAGGAGAAAAATGTCTTCACTGCATTTGGATAGACATGTTCATTAGTCTTGCTTACTAACATATGGCATGGGGATGAAACAGAGCTGCTCCTCCAATGAAATGTACGTCTTAAAGATGCTAAAGCACTCGCATTATATAGGGATTCGCAGAAGAAGACGCAGAAACAATGTGTAGAGAATGTGAGGTGATAATATGAGCAGAGGGAGGGAGGATAGGTACAGGAAGTTGTTAGCGTTCTCCTCCTATTTGGCCTTTTTCCAAAGCTCCAGTTTGGGTTGCATCCCTGAAGCATTAGCATCACACATTCAAGCTGTTCCAACAGCCTGAGCGCTAACGGGCTAATGGGCTAATGGCTAATGGAAAGACTGCATCATGGGCTCGGGCTCCGTCTCACCAAACCTGCGACAATAACACAGACAACACGACAACATGGCAACGTAAACTGCGCAATCATTAAGCTATCTGTGGGAAAACCGGAATTAGATGTATAAACTTTCTTTTTCTTTTTTGTTTGGCTTCACATCTGCTAGGCTAATTTTAATCTTGCTCAGAAAAGTCTATCAAAACAACATTAATTCAGTTGTTTACAGCTGAAAACACCTGAAGAGATTTAATCTGGTAAAAAAAAAGCCAGCGACCAGGGCGTGGTGGGATAAAGTGCATATATTCAACATTGTACTGATGCCCTACAAAAGCAAAGTACAGTTACTACATAGACAGTGAAATGAAAATGAAAATGACTTTGACCCTAGTTTTCACTGCACTGGACAGGAACAAAGTGACATTAAATTTATAGTCATTGAAAAATTAAGGCAAAAATATTACGCAAAATACAATACAATGGTCATCATTTTGACTTAAGAAATAATAAAATTATCAGGAAAAAGTTGTCAGGCAAATCAATAAAAGTGAATAAAATCTTAAAAAATGAAACAAAAAAACTATTAAAAAATGAAGCTAAAGTCAACAGAATCAGAAGAAAAACAAACAAAATCAGCTGCAAATGGACACACCATTCAAAAGACTGAACCAAATTTGATTAAAAAAGGAGAACATTTAGCAAAATTAGAAGAAAAATAAACAAAATGAGCAAAACAATCAAGAAGTTACAAAGAAAGGAGCAAAAAATTAGAACAATTAACAAAAAATCATATGAGTCATATTTTTTATTCATTATTCATGCTACCTGGCTTAAAATACGTGACATTATTTTAAAGATTTTTGGAAATTACCATAAAGCAAAAAATGTCATAACACCAGTTTTTAATAATGCATGCATAGAAGAGTTAAAGAATTTTATTCATTTTAAACATTATCTTGAACATCTTTGTTCATTTTGTTCCTTTTTTGTATAATATCCGCATTTTTAGATTAGATCCGATTCAACTTTGTTACCATTGCATGTCACAGGTACAAGGCAATAAAAAGATGACTGTATCTAACCAGAACTTCATAAGTAGAAAGTGAATAAATACGGTAAGATAATACACAGGAGAATGATATGATCAATGTTTGTACACGAATGTCCACTGTCTGTTGCAGCCTATGACAACTTACCATGAGTGTAGTACACAGTTATGCAGCTGAGATTCAGGGGGATTATACTGATTTACAATAGAAGAATTGGAGCGATTGACAATATACACAGGTTATGCAGTAATAATTACAAAGTGCAATGATCCCCAGGTGTATGTTATTTACGTACAGTAGCACAAAGTAGACTAGCACGAGGTGCAATGTGTGCTTTTCACTTTCTTTTTTGTATGTTTTATACATTTTTTTTGCATATTTTGTTCATTTGTCTTCCTTTTGTTACTTATTTTTTTTCCATTTTTCTAAATATTCTGGTCATTTTATGTTTATTTTCCCTTTAATGCTTATCATTGTCATTAATTTTCTGGCCCACTTTGTTCATTTCTCTTTCTTTTGCTACTTATTTTTTTCATTACCTTGATTACATTGTTTATTCTTTTGCAAGGTCTGTTGATTCATTCTTTATTTTGGTTATTTTGTGTCAAAACACAGAAGAACAAAGAACTGTATTATTCTGATCTTACTCATTTTTCTACTTACTGCAAATTTACACCTGATGCAGATTAATTTTAATCAGATGTCACATTGTCACATTCTAGTCACTTTTGACCAAATGTGGAGTAACTGCACTTTGCCTTTGTAGGACATTATTATGCTATACATCTATGAGTAGCTTTTTATTGCAATACTTGCATTTTCTACTGAGATTTCTTCCTATTTCTTTATTAATGATTCGTGTATTATTCATAAGGCTTTACAGATTGGCCATAAGCACTAAAAGAACAAACTTGTTCGCAATGTAAACGAAAAGGGAAGCATCCTATTTAGACCAATGTTCAGGCCTAAATGAGATTAAGTACATAATTTTGACCAAAATGCATTTATTAGCCATTAAAGACCAAGACAGAAGATGCTCTGAATTATTTTCCTTTTCAAACATACAGTATTTTAACAGTTAGTGTCATGAAACTGTATTGTTAAAGTGCCAGTTTTACATTTGTATTGTCAATAAAATATGAATTTACCAGTAATTTTAGTACATTTTCTTGCTTTTTGACAACGTCATGTCCGGTCATTTAGGTCTTTGAAGGTTAGGAAGTTTGACGCCTTCACAAAAAGTCACCTCCCGATAAACATTTGCAGCTCTTACATAATGATTATGATTAACCTGACATTATATCATAACATTCTTGCCAAATTGCTGATTTTCTACAGACCAAACCTAGTTGTTACTGTATGTCATGCATTAACATTAATAAACCCATTTCTAACTATAAGTGTGCCCTGTCACTAAGTTGCACCCATATCTGCAGTAATTTACTTCATTTTGTATTAACAGACGGAGGAAGAACATTTGAAAGATGTGTTATTCAACACCACTGATGGCAACTTCTCTAATCACTGTGTCAGAGCACTGCTGAAAATCTAATATTCTATAATCTATGAGGTTTGCTGGAATTTGCCTGATGGCTCTTTTTATGTCACACTGGAGATGAGTGTGAAGTTTTTGTAGTTTCTATTTTACACACAGAATCCACTATAACACATCACATGAGCTAAAGCTAATTGTGTCTCATTAATTTTTCACATCTTTAATTGAAGTTGCTGATGTAACATAATGGACAAAAAACATCTGTTTTTGACCATCTTAGACTACTTTAAACATTCCATATTTTAACAGTTTACAGTTTTAAGGATTTTTTTTGTTTTTTCTTTAAACTCTTTCAGTGGCTCCATTGGTTGAAGCAGATGTCATTACTTGAGTGGACTAGTTACCACTGGTGTAAACTACTGCTATCTAGTGGTGTGAGCATCTATTGCACCAGCAATGAGAGATTCCTGCATTGATGACCAAATGACTCACCTTCATTAACTGATTTCATATCTTAAAACAGATTATGTTTACACTGAATGCTTGACTTTTTTTGATCATCAATTGTGTATGTGCACCTTACAACTGTTTGATTTTTTTAAAGGAGACATGTTTCTTGTCTTTTTTATTTTAAGCAGATCTGGAGGCTCTGAAATAATGTATCAATATTGCAATAATGAGTATCACTTAAAGGAGAAACAGACACCCTGTTTGTTTAGACCTGAAACAAGCCACTTGGATTTCTGGATATTTGTGATGTCATAAATGTATTTCTTTTTATTGTGTTATACTGTTTTTACTTATTTTATTGCTTTTATAGTCTTTATTAGTGATGGATTTTTTTAGTTATGTATTGTGAATTTTAAAATTTTGTATTTTATTCTGCATTTGCTTTTTATCCAGTGACCAGCACCTTTATCCTATTAGAGTTTTGAAGAGCTTTATAAATAAAATTGGTATGGTATGGTACGGTATAGTATGCTATGCTACAATATGCTATTCTATGCTATCATATGATATGCTATGCTATGCTATGATGTGGTATGGTATGGCATGGTACAGTATGCTATGCTATGCTATGCTATCGTATGCTATGCTATGCTATGATGTGGTATGGTATGGTATGGTATGGTATGGTATGGTATGGTATGGTATGGTACAGTTTGCTATGCTATCGTATGCTATGCTATGCTATGATGTGGTATGGTATGGTATGGTATGGTACAGTTTGCTATGCTATCGTATGCTATGCTATGACAAAGTTATGATAACATCACCTACCAGAGTTCCTGTTCATGGTCTTTTACACCAGTGCTGTGACACTGATGAACAGCATTTAACTGACTGGTACCTTCACATGCACTCATACACATATGCTAGACTTACTCTCACTGGGCCATGGACAACACACCGTGCAATGTGCAAGATTTCTGCATTCTACCCAGTCCAAGGCGTGTGGTTTTTCTTCCATCGACTGGACTGGAAATTTGGTTGAAGACGTTTCGCCACCCATCCGGGAAGCTTCTTCAGTTCTATAAACTAAACTGGATACTATGACCTGGATGACTGAGAATCTTCACAGACATTCTACCCAGTAAAATAATGTGATTATCATTGTAAAAAAATTCTTTTTGTTTTTATTTCATTGAATTTCATACTTTATATCTATATTAAGATTTGTATTAATCTCTACTAAATATGTTAGCCTTTTCTGCTGTAAATATGTTGACCTTATGGCATTTCAGGGTTGCTCTTAACAAAGTCTCACTGAACTTGTGTACAATGACAACAAATGATCTATTTACTTATTCTTTTATTCTACTAATTACATGCTATATCTCAAAACCACCTACTACTTGTTTTGTCTTTTAAACTGAGAAATATAATTTCAAACATCATGGTGGCATGATTCAATAAGGATAAAAAATGTCTGCCACTCACCACTGACTGTAATTTCCAAAGTTAGTTTCCAAGGAAGCAATGGGACTTAAACACCGTTTGGATGTCATGTCAGCTCTCATCACTATCCACACAACTTCAAACAGGTGCTGAGTTCAGAATACTTATGAGAAGAAGGACTAACAGAACCTGCGCTGGAGACCCATGATGTCTCATCTCCCCAAGAAGAAACGTTTTTCTGACTGGTTCATATTTTCTGCCACAAAAATAAAAATAAACCCCACAAACTTTCAGTTTCACTTTTGGTGACTACAGTGTGTCTTCTAATCCTTGTCAAGTTTTGTATATGTATAATGTATGTGTTGTAAAAATCCATTAAGTAGTACATATTTACTTTGAACACGTCTTCAGACCTCTCAGTTTATTTTAGTCCACTGGAAAACAGTGGAAACAGTCGGAAGATATTATAAGTGCTGCACTAATAAAGTAAAACAGGAAAAATCATGTGACACGAGACCTAACACTTATAATTAGAATTCAGTCAATTTTATTTTAATTCCTCATTATATCTACTGAAAATTACTGAGTGTTTTTTTTTTCATTTCTCATTTTATATTTTGTTAAATCACAAATAAACCCCAAAACACAACCTGTCATACTGCACTTATAAGAAATGAGAGTTTAAGTTGGATTGGACTGATTTAAGGCTACGGTCACACTTCTGCTTAAACATTTTTTTGGTCTGTGCAAAATACATTTATAAAATCTGGCCATTTTGAGATGAAAATGTGTGATTATCAACATCTGAGCTACATGCTCAACTGTCAATACAACAAGTAAAAATTGTAATATTATTGAGTACTTCTGCAGTAAAATGGTTCCTCCCACTACTTCACTAATACATAGGATTTTTATGGCTTTATCTTTCTACTGCATTAATGTGTATTTATGTCCACTGGCTGCTATTGGCTTGGTACACCTTAACACTGCCATTTTTTGCATTTCAACTATATTAAACCAGGTACAATGCAAAATGATGGGGGATTATTTTTGGTTGTAAAAATCATGTAGACCACTGATTTGTCGATGGAGAAAGCCTCTGTACGTATGTGCATCATCAAATTGCACTGCCTCATACTGAGCCAAGCGAGAAAGAATTCACCAAAAATATCTGACAACATTTTCACATGGACTTAATCTTGATAAATCAAATACTAGGGATGGGGAAAAATATTGATGCAGTATTATATCGATACAAAAACAGGAAATACTGATATTATATTAAGAATAAAAAGTGTAAAAAGTATAATTGTTAAGACTAGCAGACCAGACCGACAAGATGACTTAAGCGCCGACTCAGACAGGTAGTTGGTAAAAGGCTTTATTAACAGAATTGGCAGAGGTACCGACAGGGTTGAGACAGGTAGGGAATCCA
>JAQQAE010001529.1:0-17027 GCA_029823295.1 Pseudamia nigra
GGTTTGTTTCACCAATCGGATGGCACCGTGGGCGGAACAATGCTGGAGACACAAGCAGAGAGGGAGAGGGGCAGCTGAGCCGAAATAACCCAGTTTTTAATTGATTTTCGATATCGGCCCATTGAATTTAAAAAACACTGATACCGATACAAGTCAAAATTCCAAATATCAGCGCCGATATTCGGCCCGGCTGATAATTGGTTGACCTCTAATTTACTGCTTCAAAGTCAATTTAAATGTAAAAGTATAAGTCTTTTTCCACATTTTGAAATAAATTACATTGGTTACTGATGAAGTCAGTGAACCACGTGTAAAAAAGCAAAAAAACATCTCAGCAGAACATTACAGAGGTTCTGTTAAGTTCTACAAAGCAGATGTAATTTCCTGTAGTTACACAAGTTTAAATTAGAAAAAAATACACATTAAAATGTAAAATAAGTAATTTTAGTTGAGTGTCTATTGTGAGTGTTTTTGCTCCCATAAAATGAAAAACACCAAATGAGTATTAATCGTGATGAATCGAAATTAATCCAGTGACCCTGTAATTAACATAGATTAATAACAAATGGGTATTAATCGTGGTTAATCAAAATTAATCTACAGTGATCATGTGATTAATCAGATTAAAAATTTTAATCATTTGACAGCCCGAATTAAAACAGATAAACATTTGACAGTCTGTAGGGGGAGGGGCTTTAAGTTTCTAAACTTTACACTGTATTATAATAAACACTTAAAGGGGGACTAGTGACTTTCTCAGGTTATGTGATTTCATACCATCATTCAATTGTATATTGATGTATTGTCCCCAAAATCAAATGTCTTCCTCTGTGGACAAAGACGCTGCTCGAGAAATAAGAGTTGCTGGCTTTCATGTTTATTATATTTTGTGGGTGTTATATTCAAATTATATTGTTTCTAAGGATGATTTTTATATTCATATTGAAACATACTGAATTACATTTGTACAGCTTTGATAATCGGGCATTGAATGTTTGTATCCTGAAGGATACATTGACCGCATAGGGGTATAAAACAGAAATAATCAGTCACATATACATTCTTATTTTGAGAGTTATACTCTACCAATAGTCAATAATACAATGGCGTGAAAAATGAATTACTATTTATCTTACTCTTAAATGCATATTACAGATTAATTCTCCAGTGTACATATGCACTTGGTGACATTTTGTCAGCATTTTGTACAATTAAAGTTACAGAGATGTGCAGATTGTTGTCAGAACTTGATCCAAAGAACAGGAGCCAGTAAAGAAGATGATGAAGATTAGTTTGAATATAAATGGGAAGGGTGAGTATTGAGCCAGCTATTGTTTACTAAAAAAATTATACCTGTTTTCAGCGTTCAGAGAATATGCAAGGACCCATAATTGAGTTTTTCTTCCATTTTTGCATGTAAAATATGAAGTAAATTCACTAATTAATACATTATACCATGCTCAAAGCTGGAAAAATTAATTGCTTGCAAAATGGTATAATACTGTATACCCTAACTGGCCAATGAATCCTGGGGCATACAAACTCAAAAATAGAAAGCAAAAATCATATTTTGAAAAAAAAAATCTAAATTTGTGGTATTTTAGCCTAGATACATTAGAAAATAACAGTAAATTAATTTTCCAATATATTTATATGTACTTGATCATTTCAGGGTTAATAATAAAGTCTGCAAGAAATTGCTCATTATTTAGCTTTACATAAGGCACATATATGTTGTTTAAACGAGCAAGTATCACACCACAAGAAAAATAAATCCTCCCCTAGAGTTTAAACGTGTAAAAAGTGTCCGTAGACACTTAAAATACCTTAAGAGTCCGAAAGAATTCTTCGAAAAATCGTCTAGATTTCATACCTGCTCTTTTTCACTAATTAGTGTCACACCGTTCTTTGTACTCGTCGTGTATGAAGAAAACTACCATACCCATGATGCCTCAGCGCCTATTTCCAGTCATGTGATTAGCTTATGGTAGAGGGACCTGTTTTCGGCAACATTTTATTGAACTGAGGGGCATGATTTGACATTAAATAAAACAGATTGCTCTATATCAGTCCGTTGTCATGTGAATTATACTGCAGTGAAATAAGGATAACGTTGTACCTTTTGTGCGCGGATACGACTAGTAAATCAATGGCGGAAGTGGAAGAGCAGGTAAGCATAGCATGCTAATGTTAGCTGCACAATGTTGATGTCCTGTGCGTGGCCGGTTCAAAACATTAGAAATGTTAGCAACGAACTTCGTTGTTTACATTTTAATTTACTATAGGTCGATAACTAAAGTGCCAAAACAAATTGTGAATAGGAGGGAAAGAGTCTGCGATGCTATTGTATTCTGTAAGGCGTTCTTTTAATACAGTGTAGCACTGTATATATTTGTTTGCAGATTTTTTGACACTGTGTACGTTCGTTAAAAATGGTATTGATGCGTAGTCTAATAAAAAAGTTGGATAAATATATTTAGTCCTGTACTGTTGACATTAACTCAGGCTGTCTCTTCATTCAGGGCAGAAAATCAAGTGAAGAATTCACAGACGAATCTGAGGTATGAAACATATGAACCACAGAGTGCTGTTGTTTTCTTTTGTTTTATAAAGTCAGACAGTGAGAACACGGGTTTAAACAGTCAGGAATAAATGCACCAAAAGTGTCATGCAGTTGCACCAGTATGTCAGTATAAACATGCATCAACAGCAGCATATTGGTGATGTCAAGGGTGTGCATTCTTCTGTCAGGCAAGGGTGATTTTTGTAGTTAGATAAAGCCCACTGCTTACTGAAAGGACTGTAATACACAGCTAACCTTTATCAACACTGCTTGATCCCAGAAGGATCTTTGTCAGGTTGTGAGAGGTGTCAGACAGTCATGAATTACAGATAGCTTTCCAGATCCATCAATATTAGGACTGAGCTTCAGTATGTTACAGTACACCTGTGCTTCTGAGAATCACAAGTAGGCTAAATAAAATATAGCTTTACACATCATTCTGGCAGAAAGGGGAGTTTGTCTTTTTTAGAACCCAGAGAATAGAATGAAATATTAGGAAATAGGAAAAGAAAATTTCAGGCTTGTAAATAAAACTCTTGACATTCTGTTTTCTGTGCACAGTGTGTTCATTACTTCGGGACACAAATAGAGTGAAACTAGCACCAGCAACTGTGGGATTGTGTATCTCCTCAAAGTGGCTGTGGCTGATTACTTTACCTGGTTGAGAGCAGGCTCGCTGCATAAATGTATCTTTTTGTAGCTTTTTCTTCCTAGAAGAAATGAGCAGGATAACAATTTGTCAGAATCTTCAGCTATCAGCTTTGTAATTAGGGCAGAGTCGTCTGACTTGTAATGACCTAATCCAGTAGTAAGCTTTGATGTGAGAATTTTTGTTTCCTCTGAAGTAGGTGCTTAAAGTGTTTTATCATAGAGAGGCTTAATAAGGAGAGGAAGGCATATATAGTTACATTCATGGCAGCAGCTAAGGCAAAAATAATTATATGAGAATCATGACTCATTACTTAGGCATTCTAGGGCAAGTTTTGCAAAAATTATCTTTGACTGAGGCTTAGATCTAATCATTGTTTAAGTTTATGTCTTGTAAAAAGCTTTTGAGTTCTTTATAATCCTAAACTAGAATAATTTTGTTCAGAATTATTGGCCAATTCAAGATTCAGAGGTGAAAGTGAGGTGGAAAATGACTAAATTTGAAAACGCACTCTCCCTTTGCTGGTCTCTCTTTGCAGTCCAAATCAACAGCTAAATATAAAAATAAATGGCCTGATACTCTTTGATGCAGCTAAGAAAAAGTGAAGCCAAAAAGAGCTTTCATGTTGCTTTTGTGATGATGGAACAAAGCAGTAGAGTCAGGTCTGACAGAATCTTCACAGTGGTCTGTAATTACACTTGTCAGTCACATATTTAACCCTCCTACCTGGTTGAAAACATCTATGATCAGCCACAGTCTCCAGGACAGATTTTCTACGGTCCAAACATTGACCCAAGAGTACACACAGTAGTAGTCTTGTTTGCTCACAGACCACCTGACTCTGAAAGGTAATTATAGAAATTCTACCCAGTGATGCAAAAACTTATCATAAGGCTTTTTTCACTTCCTTTAACGGAAGAGAAAACCTCCAGCAGAGCCAACGGCTCTGGGTAGGCAGCCATCTGCCTCGACCGGTTGGGATTAGTGGACAGAGGAGAGACAATAGAAAAGAGTAGAGCAACAGACAACACAGACACTGGATGACATCCACAGTCACTGGATCGGTTCACAACCAGCAACTACACATCAAGAACATCGAGAGACCTGTATGAAGGATAGCGAGAGAGAGAATGGAAGGGGAGCAAGCACAGACCTACAGGGAAGACACAAAGTTAGTAAAACGATGTAGATGACGTGGAATAAGTGCAGAGATAGGGAGATAGAAGTAAAGAGACAGAAAGGGACAGAGAGAAGCTTGGTGCATCACAGGCTCCCAGAAGTCTCGGGACTATGCAGCAGAACTGACCTAGCACTGACTATACACTTTGTCAAAAAGGAAAGTTTTGAAGGTACCGAGTGTCTCTGTGTCTCAGACCCAGACTGGGAGTTGGTTCCACGGGAGAAGAGCTTGGTATTTGAAGGCTGTACCTTCCAGTTTAGGTTTAGAGATTTGAGGAACCACGAGTAGGCCTACATTCTGAGAGGGAGGAGTTCTGATTGGTTTATAAGGAACAATAAGGTCTTTGATATAGGATGGAGCCTTATTGTTTCGGGCTATGTAATCTCATATATCCTACTCACTCATATCCTACCCACTCACAGGGACCATTGTAATAAGACAATTGACTTTATTACCGTTTCACCTCTCAGTGGTCATAAAGGTGTCTGAAATACCTTTATGAACCAGATCTTGAGAGGGTCACTAAAGTAGTAACTGGCTGCTCACTTGAACCTTAATTTGGCATTTCATCCTTTTATAAAATTACATTTTGGCAATATTTTTGGTATGTTTTCTCATGTGAATGTGAAGGGCACGTAAGGATACATGTCCTCTTGTCTGGTTTTAATGTCCAGGCAGTGTAGTGCCAGCACTTCACTGAAGAATGTGACATTTGATGCATACACAGGACTAGTTCCTCTTCATATCAGTCTGCCTATAAGCAAAAATAATGTGGCACAAAAAACACAAAGACCAGCTCAATAGTGGCAAAACAAAGAGCAACTTACAGGAGATGGCAGAAGTTTGAAAATAGGTAGTTTCTCTCTGAGGATGAAGTTTGCCTTTGTTGTTTGACACGCCTTTGAAAGCCGTGACAAATGCCCTCGCATCAGAAATCTCACAACCAGAATACACAGGAAATAGCCTAGATATGGCGTTGTTGAGTGGGAAAGGATTGTTTTTGAAAATAACATTTTTTCCACGCTATTGTCCCCCACCTCCAACCCAGTAGCACATAATGGCAGACAATGTTTTGAGTTGATGCACCCTCTGGGCAGCCACAGACTGTGCAGCATTGGTTATAAACTGAATTATGAGTAATATTCAGGCTGTGACTGGCCACAAATGTCAGCTCATGCTGTAACGTGTAACATGGTAGAATACCTTAAGTTTCCTTTATGAAAAGACCCAATGTATGTTTTTCACTGGGGATGAAGAACCTAAAGAAAAGATGAAGAAATCACTTTAATCCACTGCATTTCTGGCAGTCTAAGAGGAATTTGTTTTTGCACAGATATCTCCTGGTACAAATATGCACGGCACAGAAATTATGTTTAGGGTCACAGCAAATATGTGGCTCTCCTGTTCAGTTTATTGGGAGATCCTGTAAAAATAAACATATTAGCTCCAATGCATTTACGGACAAGTGCAGATTATTGTAGGAAGGCTGAAAAAGGACATTTTGTATTAACTGATTGTAGAGCTTTAACATTTTTAACACCTGACTTAAGGTGAAGGCAGGGTACACCATGGATGATTCACCACTTATGCGCAGGGCTGACATGTAGAGACAGACAACCATTCACACTCACATTCATACCTATGGGCAATTTAGAGTGACCAATTCACCTAACCCCTAGTCTATGTTTTTGGTTGTGGGAGGAAGCCAGAGTACTCGGGGAGAACCCACGCACACACGGGAGAACATGCAAACTCCACACAGAAAGGCCCTGCCGGCCATCACTGGGATTGAACCCAGGACCTTCTGCCTGTGAGGCACGAGTGCTACCCACTGCACCTCATCGTGCTGCTCTTCATTTGAAAACATCATGCATTGTCCCACTACCCAAAGTTAAGTGTGCAAGTGAGCAGACTACAGACCGGTGTCCCTCACGTCCCACACCATGAAGACCCTGAAGAGGCTGGTTCTGTGACTGCTGAAACCCTATATCAAACATGCACTGGACCCCCTCCAGTTTGCATACAAAAACACATTGGAGTGGATAATGTTGTCCTCTACATCATGCTTATGTGAGGATTGTGTTCTTTGACTTCTTAAGTGTGTTTGATACAATCCAACCTCACATACTCAGAGACAAGCTCCAAGGTATGGGGGTGTGCCCCTCCTTTGTCTCCTGGATTGATTGATTGATTGATTGATACTTTATTCATCCCACAAAAAGGGGAAATTCACCAACGGCAGCAAACTGAGCTCGTGCCTTGCAATAGGAAAAGATCACAGACTACCTGACAGGAAGACCACAATTCATCAGGCCGGGGACTTGTGTCTGTTAGCCAACCATGAGCAGCATTGGAGCTCCACAGGGGAATGTTTTGGCTCCTGTACTGTTCACACTGTTCACATCTGACTTCAAATACAACTCCTGCCACATCCAAAAATACTCTGTTGGCACTGCTATTGTGGCATGCATCCAGAACAAACAGAAAGAGGAGTACAGACATCTGATAAATTCCTTCTGTGATTAGAGTCAGAAAAACTCACTCCTCATACCATACCATACCAACTGATGAATGTCACCAAGACAAAAGAAATGGTTCTGGACTTCAGAAAGTCTAAGGCCCATCTTCAGCCAGTCAGTATCAGCAGTGTGGACATCGAGGTGGTGCAGGCATACAGATATCTTCGTGTGCATCTTGACCACAAGATGGACTGGTCCCAGAATATATAGTAGATGCACTGTATCGAAAGGCTCAGAGGCTCATGTCCTTTGATGCCCGTCCTAAGATGCTGCACGTGTTTTCCCAGTCAGTCATTGTAAGTGTACTCTTATGCTGTGGTCTCCTGGGGAGGCAGCATTAGAGAGAGAGAGATGTAAAAAACCTGAACAGGCTCGTTAAAATGGCTTGATCAGTGGTTGGAGGGGAGGCTGGAGGCTGTAGTGGACAGGTGCACACCTAAGAAATTGGAGGACATCATGGACAACCCAGACCATCCTTTTCATCTTGTCAACAGAAGAGCAGCTGCAGTGGATGACTAACATCACTATGATGCAGGACTGAACATTATCCCTCATCCCATCTGCCATCAGACTGTTCAATACCACAGTGAATGGTGGGCTGAAAACTGAGAAGAATGAAGACATCTTATTGATATCTTTGATGTCAATTGGATGATCATATGAATTTCCCATAAAGGGGTAAATAAATTTTATTCTGCTCTATTCTATCTAGATAGAACAAAGTGAAGAAGGGTAAAAGATCTGCAAAGTAATAAACAATGTCACGATCTAAAGAAATTCAAACAGATGAGAAACAAAGGGTTCTCAAAGGGTTGCAAAGTCATCTCTAAGGCTTTGGGACTCCAGTGAACCATGGTGAGAGCCATTATTCACAAAATGGGGGAAACTTGGAACAGTGTTGAACCTTCCCAGGAGTGGCCAACCAACCAAAATCACCCCAAGCATGCATCAATGACTTCTCCAGGAGGTCACAAAAGAACCCAGGACAACATGTAAAGAACTGCAGACCTCACTTACCACAATGGATCCTTGGGAGAGTTCCAAGTAGAAAATCACTGCTGGTCTCACCTTTAATGAAAAATATGTTGATGATTATCAAGACTTATGGAAAATATTCAGTTCCCTGTTACATCTGACGTAAAACTAACACAAAAGAACATCACAGCAACAGTCAATCATGGTGGTATGTGATGGTCTGGGGTTGCTTTGCTGGACAACTTGCTGGAATTGATGGAAATATGACTTCTGCTCTCTACCTGAAAATTCTGAAATAGAATGCTTGGATCAGTTGATGACCACAAGATGAAGAGTTCTTGGATTATGTAGCAGGACAATGACTAGCAAGTCCTCCGGATGGCTCAAAACAAAAACAAAAAAAAATACAAAATTAAGGTTTTGTACTGGCCAAGTTAAAGTACAAACTTAAATCTGATTGAAACGCTGTGGCATGACCTTAAACAGGCCATTGATGCTAAAAGAGTCTCCAATGTGGCTGAATTAAGAAAATTCTGCAAACACGTGTGGGCTAAAGTTCCTCCACGGTGATGTGAAAGGCTTGAGTTTGCCAGTTAACACTTGACAGTATCAAGAGTGGCACAACCAGTTTTTAGGAGCAAATACCTTTTCATATAGGGCCAGGTATATTTGGATATCTTTTGTCCTTTTTTTCTTACTCGGATTATTGTGCATCTCTTATGCATAGAAATGTTCATCTGATGTCTGTTATTCTTGTACGATTTCCATAGAAATGTAGCTGATTTTCATGTTGCAGGGCTTTGAGAAAGCATGCCTAAATTCTGGGAATAGTGTGCTATTATTTATTTTTTACAATTCAGTGAAAGAAAATAAAAGGAAAAAACGCAAAAGCCTGTGAAAATTTTAACATTTATTTCCTATGGGAAGCCATCAAAGAAGTCACAAAGCACAATCCGCTTCAGAGCCACACAACTTCCTCATACTTTAGCACAGGAACATGGTCCGAAGGGTCACAAAACATTAGACTTTTTTGGTGTCAATCTTTTTTTTGTTATCTGATATGATTTTTTACAAAATCACAGTTCAAGTATTAGGTAATTGTCAGATTCTTTTGAGTTTACAACAGGAGTCAATGGAACCCAATGTTTATGAGTTACAGTGGGAGTCTCACTGACAGAGTGCAGAAAGACTTAGAAATTATCCAAATGTTTTCTGCTAAAACCACTCCTATTTAGAGAACCTTTACAACAGGTTCACAAATTTTTACCAGAAATGTTGCCAAATTTGTCCTCTTTCAAAAAAATCTGCCAACAGAAGCCCAGTGACTTACAGAATTTAAACTATCAGCCTCTGAGTGACAGAAGGTCCATGTAAATGCTGCTCTTACTTTTTAGATGAGAGCAGAGGTGCTTGTTGTGAACTCTCTTAATTCAATTTTTTAACTCGCTCTGTCTCACACATTTTACACTGAACCTACATAAAAATAATATCAGCGCATTCAGCCAAACCACCTATCGCTCCTGGTGAAAAGATTGTGATGATCAGGACAGTGATTTTTGACTCTGATGCCTTTGCACTCTCAAGCTGAAACTATTTCATTAAGCCTGTCTGAGAAGAAGGATTGAGGTCACTATAGCAGAGATACAAAGACAACACAATTAGTTCAGATTTTCTCTTCCTTTGGCCATAATGATTCTCAGTTGTTTTGGGATTTATTAGGCTGTATAATTTAGGACTAGTCTTTGCGTAATATTTAAATTATGTTGATGATTCGACACAGGAAGGAGCCAGCTCCACATTAAACATTTAGGTTTGAATGGTGATGAAATTTATAGTGACATCATTTTGTTTTTTTTTTTCTTGCTTATTTTACTGAACTACTGTTTAAAATGTTCAAAGACAGAACATAGGATGTAAGTTGCTTCATTTAGACATTTTTCTATACTGTTGTAATGGATGTCTTTTGAGATCCATAATCAGAGTGAATGTGAGGAAGCTTCTTTCTCCACCAGGAGGAAGACAGCGAGGAGGAGCCCAAGCTGAAGTACGAGAGGCTCTCCAATGGCGTGACAGAAATCCTCCAGAAGGATGCAGCCAGCTGTATGACCGTCCATGACAAGGTAGAGGTTATAATCCACCGGCCACCAGGGCATTCATGCTCATGTCCACCCATCTCAAATACAGAACTCCCATTTTTTATGCACACATATTGAGGCAGGCCATTCTTTTCTCACCTTCCCTTTCTTTTCCATTCAGGGAGGCCCATCAGAAGGCGCCAGGCGCTGTTGTCTTCACTTCCTTTTATTCCCAGTCTTACATATTTCCACTGCTTTTCTCTGTTTGTTGAATGGTGATGTTTGTAAGAGGGCCAGTCTGAGCCAGATGGTTAATCGTCATGGCACCGGTCGGACCGCACACACGCCTGAGCAGAGCAAAAGTCAAACCCAGTTATGTCTCCTCACCTGATGTTTTATAATTGATTTTTATTTATTTATTTATTTATGTTTTACTTTGAGGATTTCACCTCAGTTTTTTCTTATTTCAGAACAGCAACCGTGCCACAGTGAGAGCCCTTGCTTTGCTGAAATCTTAAATTTGATCTGACTGTCTTTCTCCCTTTGAGCTTTTTTTTTTTTCTTTTCCTTCCACCATCAAGCAACCCGTGAGGTCACACCAGCCCCCCCCGCCGCCCCCACCGTGGCAAACTCCCACAACCTTAAAGCCACCAGCAGCACATATTGCCTTATGTTGCCTCATATTTTAAGTGTCTGAATCGGAATTTCATTTGAACAATTCCATTCTGATAAATCCCTTTAAAAGTCGCTCCGCCTCACAAGGTTGAACCCTTTATTTATTTATTTTTGGTTATTTTATTTGGGAGATTGCAGAGGCTCTGTCTGACATGCTCAGCTGTGCCTGTAAATATAAGCATTTCATTATAGACTGCACTGAAGCATGGTGGGCTCGTCGCACATCCACATGCTGGTCTGGAAGGGAGGGGGATTAGGAGGAGGGCATGGAGCAGGAGCTGGGTGGAAGAACACACACTTAATCTAATGCCAAAAGCCCCCAGTTTCTATAATTTTTTTGTCCCAGTGGACCCACACACACATACTGTATGCACACACGCACTTTTGCTGAGGCATAAAACACAGAAACCAGTTGCTGCTCAGTAGAAATAATAGCTCTATGCAGGGCACGGAGGTGATTGCATTGCATGGAGAGCATGGGAAGAAGTCAGATGTACAGTGCATTTATTATGCTTAAGCATTTTAATTTGAGAAAAAAATGCCATTTCACAGTGTCTGCTTTAATAAATAGGGCTTTTTCCACCCCCTGCAATTTCACAGTTTTGCCTCCAAGCCCACCCAATCCCCACTCTGCCCATGGTGCTCCAGCTCAGGAAATATTTTTATATCCTCTTCCACAGCCTTCATCAGCACATGATGGGGTTTTTTGCCCAAAATCTCGAATTGCTTTCAAGTGTTTTCTGCTTTAATTTACACTGTATTTTCCAGTTTCTGGCCCTAGGTACCCACTTTGGAAAGGTCTTCCTCCTGGACATCCAGGGAAATGTAACGCAGAAGTTTGAAATTGTGAGTATATTCAACACTGAGGTTATAATGCTAGAATGACAATAACTTTTGCTACTGACATGGCTTTTTCTAGTTTGAGGTTTACGCTTCAGCAGATCAACATTCACACCATCATTAAACCCAGTATCTGTCAGCTTTTTCTTAGTAGTAAACTGTAAAAAAAAAAAAGTGCAGGTTTTACCACAGGTTTTCCTACAGTTTTTGGTGCTGTCTAGGGTTTTAAATTATTTTGAAGTAAGTTCTTTGAAGATTTTCATGTTGTTTTCAACCATTAACCTGATCCTCATCATATTTATTGAAAGAAAGTGGGTATCTAATAGTGAAAATGAACCAGTGGAGCCTGGAAAAGTGACTTTTTGATAATTTGATGTTTGGACTGGCATGGTGTCCACTCTACTGCTGCAAAACACAGAATCTGACCACGTCTGCCTCATGTCGTCTTTGTCACTATTGTTTGTCTTTGTGACTATCGTTTGGCCTATCATCAATCTCCGCACTAATTAAACATGGCAAAATACAACAGAGTACCGTATTTTCCAGGTTATACGTCACTCCTGACCTTTAGTCGCACGGGCCAAAAAATGCATAATTACGAAGAAAAAAACGTGTATAAGTTGCACTGGAGAACAGGTCGAAAAATCCAACACCAAGAACAGACATTTAATTTTGAAAGGCAAGGTACAGTAATAATAGAATAGAGAACAACAGGCTGAATAGGTGTCTCGTATGTTAACGTAATATAACAGCGGAGGCCCCGCTGTCATGGTCTGTATTCATACTGAAAATGAAGATGAAGCCAGCTTTTGCCCTTCTGCTCCGCGGGAGGTTTCTGTCCTCCCTGAGCTCACCGTAGGACACCTGCGTTACCGTTTGACGTGTATCGCCCCAGGCAAACTCCCCACCTGCCACTGTCCCCGGAGCGGGTTGCGGGTGGCCAGGTGGCCACGCGTTTGACGCCAGAAGCGAGAGCCCGCTCGGGGCACACCTCCACGCCTCACCGGGCAAGTGACGCGCAAATGTGTCACCGCCGACACGTTCGGTGTTAAAGCCTCCAGGGATGATGGCAGGTATGGTTGTTACCGGTAATGTTTACATTTTTATTTGTCAGTGATACAGGTGCGGCAGATGCAGGTACACAAGCGTAGAGTGCCCGCTGACGGCTGTCACTGTGACAAACAACGAACATGTGAAATATTTTAATTTATTGGTCACTCCTGTTTATATGTCGCCCCCCTAGGCAGACTATGAAAAAAACTGTGACGTATAGTGTGGAAAATACGGTAATCCCATTTGGACTGTTTGTTGTGATGCCTTAAATGTACATAGCGTGTCTCTACAGATCTGTGAAAAGGAATTTCTATTTGGGTGAATAAACTAACTTTACATTGACATTTGTATTAATTTGACTTAAGGTTGAGGTCAAAATTATTAGCCCAAGCATAAATTTTTGTTGTTTTTTCAGAACTTACTTTATAGTGTTTACATTTAGGTTTAACTTTTTCAGTGGTGAATGCTTGGAGTGGTTTACCAGTGTGTGATATCTAGTGTTATAGTTGTTCCTGTTGTCTTGAGGCCATTGAAATAAAATACTAGCCTACTATTAAATCACATTACAGTAGTTTTTAGTTCTTATTAGACTATAACATACTGTAGTAGTGCTAATTAGACTTAAGAAAAACTTATTTATATAACATAAACCTTAACATATCCCTTGCATAAGTAATTTATTAACAACCTTTTTCACATGTGTGCAACTTAATATATATATATATAAAAATGTGATTACCTCAGGAAGTATAGTTTTGTAACAAGGGCTGAAGAGCATAGCTGCTGACATATAACAAAACTGATATAAATGTTCTAAAATTATCTATAATGGGTGTACACTTTGCAAAATGCCACTAAGAGATGAAAAACTGCATATTTAAGTGTGAAACCTCAGGTCAAACATCCAACCTTTAACTCACATAAAAGGAAAAAAACTACTTTAATTGTGCAGGTTTGCCTGTTTAGTGTCACTGACTCTGAAATATCACCATATAACATTTCTGCAGTTCGAGCCAAATCTTCTGAATCTGGAACTCTTGCAGCGGAGAAAAAAAATTATGCACAGTTTTCGATTCAAATAATTACATAGCCATAAATGAAGGTAAAGAACCTAAATTAGTCTTTAACACGTCACATCATCAGCCATTACGTACAAATTTCTGTGGTTGTGGTGGTGAAAACAACAACTCCCATGATCCCACACTCCTTCATGATATCTCACATTGTGCATTTAAAGTCTCCTGGAGGCCTGTTTTACTGACACGGTTGTGTTCGTGTTGAAAATGTGCCCGGTTCATCAAGCTTTAGATCCCAACAGGCTGCACGAGGAGTCACTTAAGGAGAGCCAAGTAACTAGTGTTATTTTTTGAATGAAAACTAATGCTATGTATCTCTAGTTCGACTACTTTGCACTAATCACACATTCATGTCAACTTGGAATAAAGGCGATTACATATTCAGAACAATAATTTAAATATGCACGTCAGGAAGTATGATAATCAGGCTTGATTTAGGGTCAGTTTTACATTACTGTTCCTTCACTCGAGTCTCAAACCGTAACATTCCTGCTGAGCACACTGATTTAAGTGCATTTCACCTCAGGAACTCGCTGCCAGTTATCAATCATCGCCTATTATACTCAACAGAAAAGAAAGGGCTGAGTTCTAGCACCTAATGTATTGTAAAGGTAGGAATGAGACGCCTTTTGAAAGCAGTAAATTATTTAACCAAATGATACTTTGAGACCTGTTGAATACACCACCAAGTCTAATGCATTTAAAGGAACATAACTTGAAGACTTTTTGGTCCGTAGACGATATGGTAATATGAACACCCCCACTGGGATTGTTTTTAAATAACACATACTATAATTTATGCCATTTGGTTGATCCTTTTATCTAAAGAGCAGTATAGTGTCATGGATGTCTAAAATTTAAAAGCATCAGCAATAGCTTCAAAGATCAGCACCGTGCTCTAAGCTTTGACTCATATGGGACCCATGCATCCATTATATACACAAATTTTATTTATTTATTTATTTTTTTGCCTTTTCGCTTTTACTGGCATTTCACTTAGCAGGCTAAAATGTCAGCCATAGAGATATTTGGCCGGCTCTAAAAAAGATACCATGATATTCTGTCTCTGCAGAGTTCAGTGAAGATCAACCAGATCAGTCTGGATGAAAGTGGAGAGCATGTGGGCATCTGCTCGGAGGATGGCAAGGTGAGATCTCGAAGCTCATCACCGCTGGTTACTGATCCTTGGGCCCTGCAGCAAAGAAGCAACAATCAATGTTTTTCATCTACCATATTAGCCTTAGATTACTGTTCACGTCAAACTCATCTTATCAGGGTTGAACTTTATGCTAATGAAGTAGAACTTGGGGGTTTTGAGGCTGATTTCAAATGGGGATTATTTTTAGAAGACGCTTTTTTACCATCAGAGCATTAACCTGGAGTTTTATCTTTGCCATATCTAGACAAAACTCCTTATTTTGCTCATGAGGCATTGAATTTCTAAAAAGCTTGTACCAATTTTGAAAAGTAGGGGAAAAGGATTTCACTCAGATCCGTTGAGCTGTCAGTCAACCGTCATCCATCTATGGATACCCTCTCCCATGTTCTCCACCTTGCTGTTATCTTGTCTCTTCTCATCATTACCACCATCCTTCATGGATTTCGCAGTCAAGATATGCTCTCTGATATCGCCCCTCCCACCCCAACTTCTAGGACTGTGGTGGCAAAAAAAAAAAAAAAAGAGATCTTGTCGCAGGAAAAAAGTGGAGCAGACAATTAAAGTCAATGCTACAGCGATTGTTTGCACTCAACCAATTCACTTGGCTGTTAATCCTTTGAAATCTAACCTAATCCTTAATCGTTGATGCGGTTAAAAAAACAGATTGCATCAGAGTACGATATTACTCACCTACTTAAGAACTGCTTGGAAACAGAAAAACAGGGGTGTTCTCTCCTCTAATGGTGCATTAGGGTTTGCTGCAGTCAGCCAAGGCGACGGTCAAGTCCAAGATTAGGACTCTTGTTTCTATACCCTGCAGGGTTCAAAGAATCAACTCGTACACTAATTGGTGACCCAGCGGAGAAGAAGGGAGCCAATCAAAGCCTTTTCTGACTGCAATTCCCCCTGCTGGCTGTGGATAGTTGCAGAGGCAGCAATTAAAGAAGAAATTTTGAGTTATTCACCTTTACTTGCCATTCTGTTGTTTCATCTCTGGTACAGGTTCAAGTATTCGGCCTCTATACAAGAGAGGGCTTCCATGAAAACTTCGACTGTCCCATCAAAGTAAGTGGAGGCTTCAAAGGTGTCGTAACATGTGTCTGGTGTCATTGACTGCATCCAGAAAGAAGGAGGAAATCAAATGACTCCACAAAGCTTTAAACTCAGTCTGCGATATATGTTCACAAATGATACTGATAAATGTCAAATAATTATTTCTTTTAAGCTAAAGAGTTGAGTTTTTTGGGGGGGAATCATTCATTTAAAAGATCCAACAACATGGCAGTAAGAATTTAAAGAAGATTTAAAAACGATATAACAAAAACAAACACAAAAATCGCAATGACATGAAAACACGGTCAAATATGTGATGATGTAAAAAGCAGAACAAAATGAAAACATTGTAAAAGACGCAACTATGGGACATAGACATCTTTATTGAAGTCAATGTGAAAGATGTCATAAGACAAAACAAGAAACACTTCTCATTTCATGCATTCGTGCTTATTTTTCATTCAAGAAAATGTCAAAAGATGGAGTCATATGAAGATGATATAAAAGATGTAAAAAGTCTAAAATAATAAAAATTATTTCAAGGACACAACAGTAGAAACATTTTGAAAACACAACACAAAGTGAAATATGTAATAAAATGAATATAACATAATAGGCAAAAGAGGACAAACACACCTGATTTTTTGCTCATTTCCCTGAATTAATAAAAATAAATACATTACATGTGATTTAAGGGTTTATTCAACAAGATGAAAATGTTGCAACAGTTTGAGTTTCAGCTGACAATGCAAACAAATTACACCAGAATGAATGGATATTTTTAAAATGGGACAATATTAATGTTTATAGGTAAATATATGAGATTATAGCAAGGTGGCTAATTTCCATCTCCTGTCCCATTGGCAGGTTGGTGTCGACCACATCAATAAGAAACAATATGTATAAGAACACTTGAAACAAACGAATTCAGAAAACTAGCAAGAAACATACAGCAGACCAGGTCAAGAGCTGGGGGACCACAAGAACTTATTGCACTGGATCGTGCCCGATTATATTGCACCGATGCCCATAGCGCGAAATTTGCACAATTGTATTGCACGATGCCCATCCCAAACATTTGCACAATTATAGTGCACGAAGCCCAAAGCACACATTTGCACGATTATATTGCATGATGCCCATACCACACATTTGCACGATTGTTGCACGATGCCCATACCACACACTGGTGCGTGATTGCATTGCATGA
>JAQQAE010001530.1:0-25151 GCA_029823295.1 Pseudamia nigra
ATTTTTTTCCAACCACATTTTTTCTTTGAAGATGATGGTTCCCCACTATCCTTATATCACTTGTTGCCAGCTGAAACTTAATCACCCATGCAGAAATGATCCAATAGGAGGCTCGTACCTGGAACAGCCAAAAGGAAAATAAGAAGAACCCTTTAACAGGTGGTGACCTTTTTTTTGGCCAGGCACTGTATAAAGCAACCTCTTCTTGATATTGACGTTCATATAAGATGCAGTGACACTGATATGATGCTTTTTTAAGTTCTATACCATGTACCACAATAAAGAACTGGTCCCACAATGTCACTTTCTGATGACTGACAACATATGGCCGCAGCACATGCCCCTTGACACTAATATACAGGCCATGTACACACATGTTCCTCTGACACACTAAAAGTAGAGATTGTACCCAGCATATGTCTGTTACAGGATATTATGGCCATGTGATCAGTCCAAATTCTGTGCATGAGTGTATGTGTGTGCATGCATGTGTGAGATATATTCATAGGATGACATATGCTTGAAAAATACATGTGTCAGCAAGTGTTGGGCATGCATGTAAATGACATATGTCCACCTAGAGTCTACTGTGTTTATATGCGGTGTGTTTTCTGCCTGTGTATATGTGTGCATGTGTGTGAACTTGTTCATCTTTGCTCAGACTTGTGTGCGGTAGTAATCCGCATTGGGCAGCTGCGTTCATTTGTATGCAGCCCCAAGGCACTTCTAGGCTGTCTCACTGATTAGGGATCAGAGAAAAGGAGAGTACAAAGAGAAGGAGAAATGGAAGAGGGTGAGAATGAAAGACAAAGAGAATGAATTAGAGACAAAGCGGGAAAGAGAGGTCCTCTCCCATTTAGTAAACAGTTGGTTAATGACTCTAATCCCATTAAGCAGGGAGAGCAGCTTGCCCCTTCACATAACATGTATTAATATCTATGTGTAAGTGTGCAGTCTTTCTCACAAACACACACACACTCCTTACATTGTACCCAGGATAGACATTAATTTGCTCTCATAAAGAGTCAAAAAGCTCTAATGTAGCATTCTGTGCAGTGAAGGAGGCTTGGAGAGCAAACTTATGAAAATGACATGTAAATCAAATGAGCATTGTATATTTTCAGGCATGATTTGCCAACAATTATTGTTTTGACCTAGCTCCTCGGTTGACAAAAGAAACCTGCTCCCTCTGAGGAGCAGGAAGTCAGTCTTTCAAGTGCTCTTGTGTTTGAAGAGTGGAGGGCAAAGCAAAGCGTGATTGCTGTACTCGGCGGAGAGCATCAGGCATGGGGTGATTTCACATGAGAAGAGAAAAAGCAATGAAAGCCATAGCTACAGTATCTGCTGATTTCTCCATAGCATGCAACATAAGTAAGGTTAGAGTTAGTCCTTAACAATTTAAATCATGTAATCTATTGTTTAAATATAGAAAGTGAAAATATAAGTCCTTTACATTATAAGAAACAGGTTGGCATGCACACAGTTCATGACATATCTAAAAGGTATAGTTTTTGCTGTCAGAGGCACAAGGCAATCCCCAAAATGAGACAGGGAATTTGTTAAAAGTGAATGCAACACACAGTGACTGTGTTAAATATTTGATGACATAAAACAATTGCTCCACAATTCAGAACCAGTTCAGACTTTTCTTACAAATACAGTTTTAAACAAATCATGTATTTTAACTTGAAATTCATTCATTTTGTTTCATTTGTTTATTTTGTTTCATTTGGAAGAGCTAAGTACAGATTCTACATGATGCATTGCTCAGAATTCTAATGGCTATTTGCTATACAGATGTATGGTTCATTAGAAAATTATAAAAACTGTATTGTCAGATAATGGGCTCATAAATTATGATTACATATTACAGTGCTTTAGTTAAAAAAAATCATATTTTCTTGCATGTAGGTTACATTTTTATAACCGCTGTGCAAGATAATATAACTTACAGAGTCAATAAGCCTGCTGGTGCTACTACAAATACTGAACAAATCCAAATTATGGCCAGAAACACACATCAAATGATAACTGAGGTGTTGTAAATCAGCAGTGTCTGGACTGCTGATTCTAATAAACTAAATAAATGGGACGAGTGTACAAATCTGTCATCAAAGTTAAATGTAGCTACTTTTGACAGTGTAAAATGTACAAGAGCTTCTAAGTTGTTTACCACTTTTCATTCACTACATAATCCCATGTGTTCTTTCACAGTTTGGATGTCTTGAGTGTAAATGTACAATGTTGAAAGTAATAAAAATACAGAAAAAACACTCAAGGAGAGGGTGTCTCCAAAGGTTTGATTGGCAGTGTAAATCTCTATCTGCAGATGCTCCTGTAGTTGTAAGGACATAATTCCCAAGCCTGCACTTTCACAACCCTAAGGATTCTGACCCAAATGGCTTGTGGAATATTTTTACGGGTTTCTGCATTTTTAACTCTTTTGTGCTTTTTTAAAATTCATTTTTGTATATCTTCCAGATTGATTTAAATTTGGGATTTTCTTGATTATTTAATTTTTGTTGATTTTGATGATGCTTACTCAGAGACAGCTATCTTTCACAACATGAACTGAATTAACAAAGCTCAGTCTTCAGTGAGGTTTCTATATCTCATTGTCTTTTATGTTTAAAAACAGAATATAAACGTGACGTGACTTTATTTTCAATAAAAACTGTGCGTCTCGTGAACATTTTGGAATCACTGTTGTAACCTCAGCCCTTTTAACACTAATTCTACCATTAAACTGTCTGACCACTCAAAATGCCACTTAAAAGTTGTGAAGACCTTTCAAACGTTTTCTGAGTAACAGAAATACCCTCTTTTGTCATATATTCTATTATAATTCTTCATACGTCCTATTATGATACAAAATAAGTCAGGTATCAGAAGCGATAACAGTTCATTTACAGCGTCAGCGGACCAATCTGACTGACTCTTTAATGGACCAATCGTATCTCATATTTGTAATAACTTGTGTCCAATCACAGAAGAGAAGAAGAGACTTGTCCCTCCTTCAAACGAAATGTTAAAAAGAACGTCATCTGCTTCATACATTTAGCCTTAGCCAAAATTAGCTACATGGTGGAATCACAGAGATCCCTTTTCTAAACAGCATTTTGACTTTTCGACATACGCCTGTGCATTCGATGTATATTTTGTGCTCACGGGACTACAGTGCCAAAAATGTATATAAAAGCCTTATTCCGATGCAGAGACATGCTTAAAGGAGAACTGATCGTGTGAAATGCTGGCTAGCTTAATCAATGCTAGCTAACCTAACGAGCAGGGGCCGTGAAGCGAAAGTGGCTAAGATTAACGATAGCTAAGCCTATCACAACAAGCCCTGGTACTTAAACACACCCGCCGCTGAAGCCATAAGAAGAAGGACTGATAGATCTAGTGTCTTTCGAGCAAAGTAAGTAACGTCTGGTACGCGCACTAAGCAACAATATCCCTAACGACCATTTGCAAATCAAGCGCTAACGTGCAGACATCTTTTACAATTCTGTACTTGGCTAACTGGAAAGCTAGCGACAGAAACGTTACATTGGCCCTATTTTCAGTCATGAACAGCTGAGTTTGAAGTAACGATGTTTTGTGTGTGTAATAGAACATCTGTAGGTGTAGGCTTTAGTCATGGTTATAATCGGTTTAACTAGTGCTTCGTTCGTATTCCATGTTTTTAACCTGTTCATCCAGGTGTATTAACAGATCTTCGTGTGCCGTTGTGACATTTGTAATTCAGTTTTACCTAGTCTTAAATCTGTAAAATAACCAATTGTATTATTTTGTTTAGCAATTACGTATGTGTGTTGAAACTCAACGTTTGCTTGTTAATGTCAGTCTGGGGTAGCAACATATGTGTGGACCCTTGACGTGGTAACTGAGGACCTGTTTGTTTTCGTTTCGTCATAGCCGTCCTCACTTAACCAATGATAGTCTGTGTCCGTGATCAGTGTGACTGAAAGGTAAGAATTTATTTTTGTCACGCGAATATTTGCAACAGGATCAGTTCATATGAGGATACAAAGGCCACTTTAATGTTCAGACTACATACAGAAACAGGAAGACCTGTTTTTTAAGATAAATGTCATAACTACTAGACAAGTGGTCAACCCTTGATTGATTTAGTGCTGTGTAATACCTCTTGTCGCTTTTCTTTGTTGTTTATACAGAGCCATACAGTGTGTGCCCGCACTGGTATTATCATGTTTTATAGTGTTGTAGTGGGCATTTTATTGGGCTGCCAATTTGGGTGTGGCTGTGTATGTTTTGTTGTGTATGTGTTGGCATATTCATGTGACAGTGTGTTCCAGAAATGGCAGCATCATCACTGGCATGTTTGTGTTGGCACCTGGATTGTGAAATCCTGCACTAGTGATGCTGTTTTAGTCCACTACAGTGAGTCCGTAGGCCTGTCCAAAAATTTTTAGCTGTACATTTTAGTCCCGTTATACATTGACGGAATCCCCACACAGCCAAGACATAAGCTTAGCGTTAACTTGCAAGCTCAGAATAACCCATTAAAATGTGTCAGTTGCCAAGAGGAGCACATAGACCTACTATCTGTGTCTCAATAGAAGAAAGTTGGAGATGGTGCAATTTAAAAAGTTGCCCAGTGTAAACGCACACTATTACAAAATGTCTTTTGATAGGCATGGGAATTGATAAGCATGTAGCAATTCCATTATTAGTGGGATTGCTGAGTCAGGCAGCAATCCCGCTATTGTCTTCAGTCTTTAATATTCTTCTTCCACTTCTGTATGTTTTTTGTCGTGTAACTACTCCTATGTTTTTTGTCCAACTCAAACCATTCAAACTTCATATGTTTCAGCTTATTCAGGACAAGTGTGCTATTGCTTTTCATAATTCTAACCTTAATAATTTTAAAAATATTAAGCTTTGACAATTTTTTCCCATAGGAAATGGAGAACTCTAATGGAATGTGTGGTTACCATGGCAATGACAGTGCTTTGATCCTTTGATTATTACTCTATTACTAGTTAATTTAACTCTTGCACTTTTCCTGCAAGTTCAACTGTTTTGACTCAGCAAATTTTCTAGTGAAAGTGGATGGATGGATGAATGTATGTCATGTGGAGAATAGTGTGTTTCCGTGAAAGTCACAATCACTACAATAACTTCTGAGTCTAGGATCCCTGCACTTCTGGACCTATTTATTTTCTATTTGTTTGTTTAAATGCCTAAAGCATGTTTATTCAACCAAAGTTAAATGTTTGTATTATTCAACATTTTTATGCCGATTTTTACTGCAAATGAATATTGGCTCCAAATATTGGTTATCGGCCTCCTTAACTACTAATAATTGGTATCGGTATTGGTATCAGTCCTGAAAAACCCATATCGGTCAATCACTACTTATTACTATTACAATTTGTCTTTGTGACATGTTCCAGCTCTGAGATGAGATTACAGTTTTCAACCCCATACCAAATAGCTAAACTGTTTCTGTTGGCGGTTAGTATTTTGGGGTGAGAATCTTTTATCATGTCCCTACAGAAAATATGAGTGAGAATAAATTACAACTAATCATATTTGTCAAAACTACAACATACAAATTTAACGGTTCATAACGTAAGAAGAATCTTACCGAAAGTCAGTGGAATCTATCATGAAAAAGCAGTGCCTTTTTACCACAAAATTAATCACTGCTGGGCGACATTCATTTATTCTCTTCTCAGCCATTCTCTTCCTGCCTCAGTCAAAGCAGTAGTTAGTGCTCAGTGTTTTCTGCAGCAGCTTCTGAGCCGGTCTGATTCTGGCAGTCATCTACATTTAATGAATGGAAAGGGTGGCTAATTGTATAGTAAAAGCATGTGCACACAAACAATCAAACAGCGCTAAGTAATGCAGTAGACAGAATCTGGAGCGGTTACTTACATTACCTTTTGCGACGGATGCCATGCTAATGTTAGCCATGCTGCTGCTGACTTCCTGGCTGTCATATATGTGACATTGTGTGCTGAAATTATATGCTGGGTGTATAAATGTATTTCCTCTCTTACATGAAATATCCGCTTTGCAAGTATTGCAGGAGGCCCTGCTGTTGTCTTTATGTGTAAAATTCAACCACTCTTTTGAGCACTTCTGCTTGGTGACATTTTGGATATGCTGTAAACAAACTAGCTATGTGTATGTGTGACATTATTGTGCACATGACGCGATCAATAATGGAATCGTTAAGGCAAGCACTATAACTATCCAACGGAACTGATCGATGGGCAGCCGGTTCTCAACAAGAACTGGTTCTCGATTCGTATCCCTATTAATAAATATTAAATTCTTATGGCGTGTGAGGAAGCAAAGTTGAATTTAAAGATTTATTTTAAATTTAACAACATAATGTTAAGTGTAAATACTATTTATAAAGGCCCAAAGCTGAATAAAGTACAACTGTGAATGCAGCAGGGTATGTGTAAGGTTGGAAGGCATAATTCTGGTTATAATAGCACTTGGACAGTGAAGAATACATACACTCACTAGTCACTTTAATAGATACACCTTGCTAGGACAGTATTGGACCTCCTAGCTATCATAAGATTGGCACCCTGGTCATAAAGGGATGCATATGGCTACAGCAATACTTGTATAGACTATGGCATTTAACAATGCACAGTTTGGATGAAAGGCCCCATAATATGCCACCACAGGCGGCCGTAAGTGTTGATAAAAGGTAGGAAGGATCCATTCTTTCATGTTGCTTTTGTCCATCATTATCATAACATCCAAATGTTGCAGCGGAAATTGAGATTCACTAGACAAGTCAACATTTTTCTAACCATCTATTGAGCACTTTTGCTGATTCCATCTGAATTTCCTGTTGTCACAGTGTGATTTTTCTGCTGCTGTTTTCTATCTGCTTCAAGGTTTATGTCCACACCTGCTCTTCTTCCTTACTCAGTTGTAACCAGTGGTCATTTGAGTTACTGTTGTCTTTCCATTGGCTTGAACCAGTCTGACTTTTCTTGTCTGACCTCTGGCATCAACAAGGTATTTTAATCCAGAGAACTGTTGCTCAATGAATATTGTCTTTTGCAGACTATTCTTTATAAACCCTAGAGATGGTTATGTGTGAAAATCCCAGTAGATCAGCAGTTTGTGAAATGTCAGCCCATCTAGCACCAACAATCATGCCATGTCCAAGGTTGTGTAATTTCACATAAGTCTGAATTATTATTGGTACAATTACAATATTGTTGCTCAGGAATATGGAAAGGCCAGGACACATGATACATTTAAAAATGTTACATTTCTTTTATGTATTATTTCAGTGATTTAATTTTCTGGCAAAGACACATTAAAGATAAAAGATACACACATAAATACAAATACACATGCTCTAGGTGTTGCTGAGAACCTGCTCATCGTGCACTATGGCTTGACAAGATGCTTTTTTCTTTACTGCTGCTTAACCCCCCTGTTGTCCTCAGGTCAAAGTGACCCGACACAGGGTGTATACAGAAAATGAGGACAACAGGAGGGTTAAGTCAGACAGACCTCCAGATAGATCTACTAATCCCCCCCCCCCCAGTAACTTAGATGCTGCTGCACTGTAGATGACTGAAGCTATCTGTTCAAAGAGCACTTGTTCTAGGAAGTTGACTGCTTCTGTGGTGATTTCAATGATGAGTCATCATTGAGGGATCTCTTGCTCCACCTTTTGAAGACAAAAATGTCAAACCTGCTCACTGAGGCATAAAGTTGACTTTCTGTTGAGCAATACCTTTGTCACATTATTGAGGACTCTAACATTGGCTCTTCCGCATAGGTTTCTTACTCTGTTAAATGCTGATGTGTGTAATGAATACATAATTAGCAAAAATATGATCTTCTGTTTAAATGGCATCTTCCCTTTAAAGTATATCAATAGAAATTAATCCTATAAAAATTCACTGAAGTCAAAACATGTAAAAATGTTGTTAATGTCAAATATTGTTATGAGAGGCTGCTAAAGCTTCAACTTTGAGTAACTGATTTTGAAATTTGCTAAAAGGGTTGGGACTAGATAAGTTTCTCACTTCTTCCTAAGCCCTTTTCGAACTTCAAAGAGACTGATTTTTGTTCAGGATTTGTATTTTCCTTTGTTTTAAATTTTGGTTTGAATAAATAGATAAATAAATGAGCAGTAATACCCCCTGTTAATACAGGTGCATTGAATTGACTAATTTGTCTTTTAGCACTCTATGGAAGGTTTCAAGCAACATGTTTTTAAGGCATACCAGAATAAATCACAACAATAGTCTATGGTCTGCAAAAACAGTGTTTCTTTTACTTGAAGTGAGGATGAATTTTCAGAAGCTGATGATGACATTAAATTAGATTATGTTCTGAACCCTCGTTCTTTTCTATTAACTGTCATTTCCTGTCAAATGCACTTTACAGTTAAGCTTTTTTTCCCCCCCTGACATGACCATGTCACTGTCATCTCCATGTCACCACCAACAGCCAGAGGTGAGAGCTGTTATGTTGGTAGAAGTTCACTGCTTTATGTAGTCTGGTCTGCATTTGACAGGCTAAGCTAAGCCTGCACAGATCCCATCAGCAGTTGACTGCTAAACTAAATTAGCTTGTTAAAGCTCCTCTGCTTGTCTGAAGTTGTAGGGTTTTTTGCCTGTTGAGTAGCCAGCCTTCTACTTTGACTCATGAACATGAACTCTGTGGCATTACTGCAGACATCTCATGATGCAACCATGATCGGCAATGGCTTCTGTTTCCCCAGCAACCACTCAGCTGCCACTCCAAGCTGTGTGTCTATGGAGACATCAGACTCTGCATAACATCATTACCCATCAACCTAACACCACTCCAAAACATGACTGTAGACCGAGACTGTGTGGGACATTGTCTTCAAGTTTAATGTTGTGTTTGAATTGTCTAGTTGTCATATCTTGCTGAGGAAATTGCACAGTTCAGGTTTACCTGTTTTTACTGTTACACTGTTTTGTACTTTTTTTCTTCTCAGCACTAGCAAGCATCTACAAAGGTATAAATCTTTTTAGTCTAACATATTTAATTTTCCATCATTAATTGTCTACCTCACTGAAACCTTCCACAGAGTACATTAAGAGATCCTTTGTTTACGTGTAGTGTTTATTGATATTTCCAGCAATGTGTGCAATGCTAAGAGGCCAATAAGTACTGCCACAATCAATAAAACTATATAAACTTAATGTTCTTGCATTATGTAACAATTATCAGGCTGTATATAGGATTCCACTGCCCTATCAAATAGCTTGAGATGGCTGCACATCCTTTTTTATTACTCCATGGAGTTTGTTAATGTTCTTGGCATACAATTTGGCCAGAGAAGCTTTTAAACTTGAGTCTCATTAAGCATAAACCACAGTGACAGTGCTATTTGTGGAAATGATGAGCAATGATTCCTGTTTGAATTATTCCTCTAGGCCTCATGTAAACTGAAACACTCAAGCTTTAGCAGTCAAATTCTTACACAGTCTTGAAAAGTATTTTGGAGTTTATTTCCAAAACCTGTTTAAAGAAAATGCAAAGTTTTGCTAAGAAGAGAAAATGTAATGCACATGAGCAATTTTGAGTTGTGTCAGTCTTAAAATGTTGTTCAGCAGAACATCATTTATACATCAAAACAAATCAAAACAGGTGTTCTTGTGTTACATGGCATACATTTGACCCATTTAGATTTTCTTTCATACTGTAATGTTTGAAACAGTGGTAAACATCTCTCTATGATATCCCTACAATGTCTGCTATCATCATTGTCTCTGTCTGCTGCATCTTCCTAAAGTTAACAGTGATTTATAGATGAGTGTGCCTCTAATGTTGCCTGATGTTAAGTGGCTTGGTATTTTCTTCCTTTGTTAACAATGACAGCCTTGTATAAGGTCCTGTAATTGGTCCATAAGTTTGAACTGTTCAGAGTTTTTTCAACAGTGTACATAACTTGTATCACAGCTTAGTAGATTGGCTGTATGATCTACACTGTGATTTGGGGAGGTTTCATGTCTGTGATATTGGTTCAGATCAAATTGAAAATTCAGAAAGTCAGGACCAAATAAAGATGTTAAACATAATGCATTTGATTTCTGTTACAAATGACCACCGTTGTTGCCAGGTCCCTTGAAGTTAATGGTTTAAACTTGTATGTTAAAGTCAGATGTTGTAAATGTTGTGTGACACCAGTACAAATGCAGTTTCAACTATTCATTTCACATTCTTTACTTGTTTTTCTTCTGTCTTGTGTTGGTTTTTTTTTTTTTAATATCTCCAACAGGTAGAGTAGGTCTCTGTCGGGCTGAGCCATGGGTGCGTTCCTGGACAAACCCAAGACACAGAAGCACAACTTGCATGGTGAGGGTAATGGCGTGCATTATGGGCTTAGTTCCATGCAAGGCTGGAGAGTGGAGATGGAGGATGCTCACACAGCTGTGGTGGGACTTCCTGCTCCTGGTATGACTGACTGGTCCTTTTTCGCTGTTTATGATGGCCATGCTGGCTCAAGGGTTGCCAACTACTGTTCCAAGCATCTCCTGGAGCATATTATCAGTGCAAGCTTGGGGCAGCAGGATAATTCAGAGAACAACACAAGTGAGTCTGCAGCAGCAGTTCCACCCACAGTTGAGTCTGTGAAAACTGGAATCCGGGCAGGATTCCTGAGGATTGATGAACACATGCGAAGCTTCTCTGACCTGCGAAATGGCATGGACCGTAGTGGCTCCACAGCAGTGGGCATCCTCCTTTCACCTGACCATTTCTTCTTCATAAACTGTGGTGATTCACGTGCTGTTCTTTATCGCAACTCAAATGTGTGTTTTTCCACACTTGACCACAAGCCCTGTAACCCACGGGAGAAAGAGCGCATCCAAAATGCCGGTGGCTCAGTTATGATCCAGAGGGTGAATGGGTCATTGGCTGTATCAAGAGCTTTGGGAGACTATGACTACAAGTGTGTGGATGGAAAGGGCCCCACAGAGCAGCTGGTTAGCCCTGAACCTGAAGTGTTTGAAGTGGTTCGGGCCCCAGAACAGGATCAGTTTGTAATCTTGGCATGTGATGGCATCTGGGACGTTATGTCCAATGAGGAGCTTTGTGAGTTTGTAAAATCCAGGCTTGAGGTGTCTGATGATCTGGAAAAAGTGTGCAATGAAGTGGTGGACACGTGTCTGCATAAGGTAGGTAAAAAAAAAAATCTATTGTGATGAGATTTGTAAGTGTACATTTTTTTATTTTGTGTGAGAGGCAAGTTATCTTTAAGGAAATTAAATATGGGTAAGCTCATCAAACATTTTCTAATATTTGACTGTATGCTAATATTTGACTGTATTTATTTATCAACCACTGTGTAATGAAGGAGTCATTGTACTGTTAATTTTGAGGAGAATCATGTCATCTTTTCACCCAAACAGAATAGTTGAGCGTTACATGACACACCAAATTAAGTAAATAGTGATACAAAAATGAAATTATAATCAGTAACCATAAGTTTATGCAATTGGTATTGCATGATAGTATACATTTGCATACATATTAACAAATATAATTGGGTGATAAATGTATGAATATATGATTGGTAATACAGAAATACAATATATAACAACACCACCTTGAATTTATGAAGTGAGCGTGGCATCAATATATTAGTTTGTGATTCTGTGCATGTAACACCGATGAGGATGATGCCATTAATGTGAAATGACTAATAATTAGTTCGCTTAGCATCTTTTGTACTAAATCTGTGGAATAGCCATTCTAAACAAAAAAGGATGAAGAATTTGCAAGTTTAAAACATGACAGAACAGTGGGCACGAGCCTTAAATACTTCAAGTACTTAAGAATAATTTTGAAATAATAATATTTTGATAATTACACAGTATTTCTTTGTCTTAGCTGCTCTGTCTTCACTGCTTTCTCCTCTCATTTGTCTCAGGGGAGTCGGGATAACATGAGTGTGGTGTTAGTGTGTTTTCCCAATGGCCCCAAAGTGTCAGAGGAAGCAGTGAGGAAAGATGTTGAGCTGAACAAATATCTGGAATCTCGAGTAGAAGGTGAGCATGTATTAAAAGACTAGATCTACCTGAATATTCAAAATTCCAATCCACTTTTATGACTGAAACTAGGTGTTTGGTTGTTTTGATTGAAAATGTCTTGTGTGTGTGTAAGAATGTACCCAGGCTCTTACACTATTTTAAAATGGTGCAAAAATACTATGAATGCAGTATATCAGTTATTGTAATGGGTTGAGTCATGGTCTGGATGCTTTAATGACAGTAAAGTAACATGTTTATTTCTAACTGAATTCTAGTTTTTTTGTAGTTTCAGAAGGTAAGGTCTTTTTTTTTTTTTTTTGTCCAGATTTTTTGTTGGAGTCACACTCTTTAAGCTCGAAAAAGTAATTGTATCATATCAAATCATGTTTGCTCCACACATTGACCATATCCTGATCTATTATCTAACCTACAGTAAGTTATGTCCGGCTTACAGCAGAAGAATGACAAAATCATGACCTGTTTTTCCTTTTCAGCAAGCATCTCCACTCTTTTACTTCTTGCTTCCTTTTCCCTCCCTCAATGCATCTTTCTCTCCTCTCTCTCACTAAAACATTCCCTGGCTGTCTTCCCTGGATGGATTCCCTGTTCCCTCGAGTCTTTTTAGGTCACTTTATCTTTTCAGTTCAGTTTTTCACTCTCAGGATGCACAAAACCTTCTTAGAGCGCAGAGCAGCTTTTTTTTAAACTTATGTCATATGGTAATACAGCTGTTAGAGATTTTGGCCAAACAAATGTTTTTGTGGAAACCACAAAGCTAATCTTCTGTTTTGTTATTAAATTTAATCTGTTTGCATTTTTGTGTTGATAATGTGAAGTAACACTTAAATAGGGTGTCCAAAGCGATGCAAAAATAGGAAAGTAAATGTTTTGCTCCGCTGGAAGAGAAAGAGGGATTAAATTTAGATGAGAGGTGAGGAATTCTCTGGCTGAACATTAAATTGGCTTCATGCCACTCTCAACTCAGCTGCAGACCTCATTCTGTTACCATCTCGCTTCCCTGTCTCTCTGTCTTCCACATCCTCCTAAAGCCACAGTTTAACCTGTATGTTTTTCATCTTCACTCTGTGTCTTTCCCTTTGTCATGTCTTCATTCTCTGTTCAGCTCATCATTTAATCTGTCTTTAACTGTTTTTAGCTTCCAGAAGCTCAGTTAATACTAACTTGTGTAACATGGTTGTAATGTTTCAGAGATGATGGCTCACCCGGGGGAGGAAGGGTTTCCGGACCTGGTGTCAGTGATGAGGAATCTGTCAACTGACAGCGGCATGCCTGCTCTGCCACCAGGAGGAGGCCTTGCAAGCAAGTAAGTGCCAAACCACTCACATGTATTAGAGTTTCAGGTGTTAATCTGCAGAAATAGAATATTTTTCTATTATCAGTGCCTAATAGAGTTGGGCAGGTGTAAACATTTTCAAGCCAGTTTGATTTGATGGCAGAAACCGAACTGAAGCAGCAGAAGAAAATAAAATACCACAAGACACGAATAACAGTGCTGTGACTCCACTAGGCACGGTCTTCAGTACTGGTGGGATAATTTAAAACACTGTTCATTTAAGCCCACTGATCAGAGGGAAATAACAGTCACAGTGAGGATGATGTAAATTACCACAAAACCACCACACAAGGAAATTATTATGTCAAGATGGTGCTAAAACATTCACAATCCTGTCTTTGTTTCATGACACAAATAAAGCAGAATTGCTTTCATGTGCTCCTGATTAACATCAACTGATTCATGACTTATCTTATTAATGTACTGTAGTTGGTGTTTTGAATGAAGTGAAGCTGAGTTAAGTTTAACTTTAATAAAATTGACAAAGCAGAGGATGACTCAGTAAATGAGAAAAATCTGTCACAATGAAAACACTGATAGTCCTAATTATTCATGTTTATGTCAATGGATTGTCCGATAGTGAAACACACTAGATGTTTTCAGTCATTGCATCACACAACTACACTTGTTATGTGATGCAGTCATGTTATTCAGTGTACTACAGGTCCCTTGTATCAACCAGCTCATGAGATCTAACAAGATTTTTGCATATTTGTTTTTCCTCAGACGCAGTGTTATTGAAGCAGTGTACAACCGCTTGAACCCATACCGGGAAGAGGATGGGGTGAGCATCAATTTATTGATATTTCTTCACATGCAATGTAATCTGTGTCCTTTGGATGCACACAGACAAAAACTATAAGGGGAGAAGTTGAAGCTACATCATAACATGTTGACTTTTACTTGACTTTCACTGGTCTCTGTAATCTTATTGCATCTAGTTTTATTTGTATTGCTCTGGCAGTTTAGTCACATGTAGATCTGTTGCACTTGAAGAACTGAGGACAGGGCTTGAGGGATTTGTTTAGGTCCATCACATGTGTAATCTTTATAACGCCTGTTCTCTGTGCATGATGCATGATGCACGCTTTCTGGCCCGTTCTCACAAAAAAGCATGACAACACAAGTCATACTAGTGGAATTAGAAAAAAAGTTCTGTTTTATAAAATACAGTAACTGCAATTAAAATAAATTCATTCTGATCTAAAATCGATTAATGTAGAGCATTTATTGTCCATATGAGATTTGTGCTCTTTCATTGTTTGCTTCAGCTCTACGTCTCTACTTTAAATTGCAGTGTTTTTAGAATTAAAGAGATGTATTGTGAACTCAGATTCACATCACTGACAGGAAGCCTACTTTTGAAGTATGCTATTGTTAAAAAAATACTCTGCATGTATTAGATGGTATATTGAAAACACTGCATTTAAACTTTTAAGAATAGTCCTTCCGTTTGCAGGAACAAGGTACCAGGCATGATCATTTTCTACAATGTACTGTAAATAAACAAACAGTAAATGAAAGATTAAATGTCCATCTCCCTAATCTTTCCCTCACAAACAAGACATTTGTAATGAGAATTGTACTCAACAGAGATGCAGACTTGTGCCTATTAGAATTTGTGTCCAAATTTTCCCCCACCTCTGGTAAAAAAAGGTGATATACACCAAAACTGAATTTAAATTTCTATGACCCTGTGACCTTGAGCTAGGGCTGGGCGATAGGGCCCAAAAATAAAATCCCAGATTTTTCACAAAAAAATGGAATTGCGATTTTTTTTTTTTTTTTTTTTTTTTCCCCCTTTAAAAAAATACAAATAACAGGGATAACTCAAAACAAGTTTTGCTTTTATTTGATCAAAAAACTACGTTCACATTGAAAACTGAATGTGGTACAGTATCTTTAGCGATGTGCAAAACGACCGCTATGATGATCGTTTTCCATCGTCTCCTCCTCTTATCATACGCAGTGTCTTGGGTAAATGATTCCACCGCAGTAAGCTGCTTTTAAGTGAAGGGGTTTGTTGGTTGTAGCGGTCTTGTTCCCCTTATAGAGAGTGGCATTTCACCCACTCGACTGGATGCCTCTGTTTTAGATGCTGGAATTAGTGCGTTGTGCTGCTGACTTTTGTTTCAATGGGCTTTAGACAAACTTTGCAGCTTTCTGTCGCTGCAAACCCAAACCAGATCCAAACCACTGACCACACTATCCCTTTTTTTTAGGAACAAACTCGCTCTCGTTAGCAATAGCCATGTTGTTGTTGTATGTGCATCTCTAAGGAAACAAGGGGGAGGGGGAAGCTACAGAAGCTCCTTAGGGCAAAAGGTGCACCATAGCAAGAGGAGAAAAAAACTTTTTTGATTTTTTAAATCCTATGCAACAAAAAACTTGAATTAGTCAATTATATTGATATATCGCCCAGGCCTACCTTGACCTATGATCTCCAGAAACATTGCCATGTGCCAAGTGCTAGTCCGTATGGTAACCTGTATGCCAAGTTTGGCGAAACTAGCTTCATTTGTTTTCATTTGTTTTTGAGTGCGGACAGACAGGTAAGGAAGGTAAAGAATAAACATTAGTGAGGTGCATAACACTCAACAATGTTAACACACTATACATATTTGTAACCAAAAGCACACACTAAAATATTGAAATATAATCTACTGGCATGTTTCCCTCATGTTATTTAGGCGTAAAGTTGATGAAAAGATTTCAGCAAATCAAGTTTTCTTTGTCACATGCAACAGTTCTCAGACTGATAATAGCTCCAGTCAGACCTGTTGAAAACCACACTTTATCTACATAAAATTGAAATACATCCAGGTTTCACATTAAAACACAGTCTTTGTCAGTGATATATACAAGTATGTGCAGGTACAATAAATTCCGAGTTTGTGTTGTCTTTTCATGGAAGTTACTGACAATAGCAGAAATCATTAAGAAGTAGAGTCAGGAGTCATGGTGCATGTGTGATCCTGTCACCTTCAGCTCTTAATGTGCTTTTTACTATCTGTTGCTGTGGTTGAATGTTATGTCTCTGTTGAAATGACAGAGTAGATGTGTGTGAGCAAATGACTACTGAGATGTGTACGTGTCAACAGAGTGCCATGTCTGCTGTCTTGTGTATGTCTTCAGATAAGGCTCATTGTGTACAGCCAGAGTCTGTATGTAGAACCATGTGTTTGAGGTTTCCTGTTGGATACTTTGTGCTTTAGATGAGGTGATGTTACCTCTAAGTGTCTTGTCTTCATTTGTCTCCAAGGACACACTGTGACTGGGCCTTATTCGCCAACCATGCATATAAGGAAATTCTTTTTAAATCCCACTAAAGCAGTATTTACGAGGATTCAGGCATCAACCGATGTTTTCTTTTCTGAACTTGTTCATAAGAAAGAAACAAAACCATTTGCACACTCTAGGACTCTTGGGCACTTGGGAGCACTGGCATGCTTCAGCAAAGCAACACATTATTATATTTTATAATTTTTTTACAGTAGTGTAATTGATAATTGACAATAGAGTCATACTTTTATCCTTTTTGATACTTTATAAGAACCTAAGTATCCAAATAAATTACTTGCCAATTTGAGTACCTGCTGGGAGTTCTGACTTGACTGAGCTTCATAGTGTGGAGTTCAGACAGTCTAATCCTGGACGACTACAGATCCAGGTTTAACCCTGTTCCCCCGTGTTCACCTAAAAATTGTTTTATTCAAGCAAAAACAGAGTGTGTATGTGCTACATATTGTGAGAATCCTTGTTACATTTATAGGGACATTTTTGTGGCTTATTTCACCAGATTTTAAATCAGGCAGTTTTTTAATACATAATTATGTGCTCCTGTGTGCGTAAAACCTTTTATGAAGATACTTTTGGTAATTTTAGATTCACTAGTGTCACATTACAACCTGCATGTCAAAACCTCCTTCCATTATTGTCCATGTTCTTAATATTTTCAATCTAATGTTTTTGTAGTTTTTACACACAACCATGCAATGTCACACCCGTCTTTGGCCATGGAAGGGCTGTTCACTTATGCTAATTAAGAACAAATGACACACCCACTCAGTTTATGAACACCTGCCATTCATCATTGTAAGATCAACGAGCTGCAAATATTTCTGTAACTTAAGAACATTTTGGTGAATCACAGGCAGATTTCTTCTAAAACCCTTCTTAAGAAGAAACTTGAGAAAATACTGGTGAATGAAGCCCCTTGTTTGTGCACACAACTTCTGAGATTGGTGTAGTCCAGGCTGCTGAAAGTGTGTTGTGCATCACAATATTAGTAATGCATAAGAAAAATAACTTCAATTAGGGCTGGAAAATTATTTTCAAAATTGTTAGTATAAATTCATAATCAGTTCTTTGCAATTGAAAAGCTGATATTTGGTTCCGAGTGAAAGCTTTTGTGGTTTTATAGACTGTTCTTTTTGATCAGACAAACACGTGCCAGGCATCAAAACAGTATAGAAATGTAGTGACTGAATACTGGAAGATTTTTTTTTCCATATCATAGCACACATTAGTAAAATTATTTTGTTTTAGCTGACAATGTGAGCAACATGAACAAAGACACAAGATTATTTCTGTATCGTCTTGACAATTATTCACCCAGCCCTAGCTTAAATTAAAATTTTTTTTAATTCCACTGTGGAAGCATTTAGGACATCTTTCCTGCTCCACTATCTGTTGCCCTGGAAAATACCTGCCTAGATGCAAACTGTACATGGAGCTGCACAGCTTCACTAGCAAAAAACACAAAGCTGTGCAATAATACCAAGGGATGGTGCTAGAGTTTAAGTAAAATACACCGCAAGATTCATACACATTGATAAGGGTTGTATAGATTTGTCTAACTGTGTGTTCACCCTCTAATTAACGCAGCCCTCCTGTTTCATTTGGTAAGTGATGACATATATAACTGTTACACCCTTCTCCCTTCTTCCAACCCCCATCTACACACATACAAACACACACAACAATAACACATACTTTCTTACAGGCATGTACATGGCCACCTACTCCACATGTCCCCTGTCACTCCTTCATCAGTCTTTACTCTCTGCTCTAATCTAGTCTCTAGCATGTTAAGCTCCATGTAGAGTTTAAGGTGTCTCTGTGTGCAGACATGACTGTCGGGGTCTAATGACGATGAATGGTTGTTGTTTCTGGTCCTGTCTGTTCCTCTTATCACACATGCACACACACGCATGCATTGGCCCTACACGCATGCATCTATGTCTCAATAAGTCTTTCTACAGCTGCACGCACCTACATAACAAGTTTTGTTTGTGTGTCTCTCCCCTGCAATAAGACAACGGAAATGTTGTGTTGGCGGTCTGTTACTGAAAGAACACACTCTGACTGAAAGTGTGTCCTGGCTTTTATTTCTACTGTACCAACTTTTAAAATAAAACATTTTGATGTGTTGTTCCTGGGAAAACAGGGCCTTCAAATCCAGATTGTGGAACATCATTAAATATGACTGTAACATGTGATATATTTGCCTACTGACTGTTCTGCTTTTTTCTTTTTCTGTCTGTCTCCCTCCCCCCACCATCTTGATGCCTTTCTCTTCCAGATTGGACCGGAGATGGACTACCACTGGTAACTGTCCAGCACAACTGCACAACTCCACACAGAGAAACAGGACCACTTTTGGACACAAGATCACATCCTCAATCAGCTTTTGATTTCTACTGTTTTTTTGTTTGTTTGTTTTTTATCCACACTAAAATTGCTTGCAGCAGATGTACTGTTTTTAAAAATTTCACATTGAAGATTGCAGAACAGATTTTGCTTTTTCATTTTGTAAAACACAATGGAAAATTTTTGAACAATGATGATCACTTTGAAAATTGAACATCTAAATATAAGCAGACAAGCACAGTTTTTCTTGCCTCTTGTTTTCTGCTTTTCTTGTGGTGGTTGTTTGATCCTGGACTGATGGTGACACAGGAGCAGCCGTGCTCTGGACACTTTGTTCTTTGGTGCCTTGCTCAGAACTGAGAGAGAAGACCCTGCAGTTCAACAGTCAGCTAGCCATTAACCAAACCATCCACTTGTGGAGTAAGTGTATGACTGACTGAAGTGGTTTGTTGGATGCATTTTTGGAATCTTTGTTTTGAAGTGCTGACTTGACTCGCACCTGATTGGCAGTCAGGAAACCAGTTGGCCCAACACGCCTGTGTCCATTCCAGTCAGGATGTGCAATTTCTGGATCATAGATGGGCTCTGAACTTCACTGCCCTTCTGCCCACAGTGCATAACAAAACTCCTGATTTAAAGCTCACAAATTCCAAAACGTATAGTTTTAGGTTAAAGCCTCTGATGGACAACCAGAGAATGAACAAAGTCCAGTGTCTGAGGCTCTGCAGCTGGTCTTAAGTGAGCCTGTCCAGAAAATCCTCAACACTAAAGAAAAACTTGGGCTGGAGTGCCTAGCTGCAGGTAGGCATTACATGGAAAACATTCAGACTGAAGTGTGGTGACTCTTCTTGCACATCCCTGCTCACCTTCTCTCCTCCCGTCTCTTAAAGGATCTCCTCAAATAATTGAGTTCCCACTCTTCCCTTCAGCCTCTCATCACTTTCTTTGTCTTGTCACTTGACAGAAGACTCGGCTATCGTTTGCATCGGCATTGCCAGAATCATAAGCTTTTCAGTCTGCTGTTGTTTTAGAGAAATATAGAATATATATTAAAATACATATAAATAAATATATATTGTGATTTTTTTTTTTTTTTTATTATTTTTTTTTTTTCATTTTAACTCCCACTTATAATATTCATTGTGGCCTAATGTGTATGAGTGTGTGTGTGTGTGTGTGTGTGTGCGTGCGTGGCCCATGTGTGTATGTGTGCACAGTCAGCTGTGTATATGTGTGATCGAACAAAAAGTTGCACACATACTGTCCCCACACAGCAGTGTTCCAAAGACAGGGTTTGGGGTTAAGAATTTCCAACCTCACCTTCCTACTCCCCCTCTCCTAAATACGTGCACACGCAATCTTGCTTGTATTGCAACTTGCAACTTGCCTTTTCTGGCTCAAAATTCCTGCATAAAGACAAGTGAATTAAGAATGGTCTTTTTAGTTCCATTTTCCTTTTTTTATGGGTTTCATATACTGATTTACAGAGACCTAAGTTCTGTTAGAGATGGATAAGGAAAAAAGATCAGAAGAGAATATGTTTTCTGCAGACAAAAGGTTGATGCCATTATATAAAATATGAGAGCCTGTAAAACAGTGAAGACACCCTACATGCACAGTTTTTAAAATTTATAATCCCTTAACATTGACATTTTAGGGATTTTCATTAAAGGCAGATCTACTTCAAGTCATCTTACTGATATGTGTGTAAAAAAATGTATGCACATATTCAAAGCGTGTAGTTGCTTTTCCATAGATGCATTTAAAATAGGCTATACAAAAATGTAAAATACAGTTTTTTCAGTCATTCTATGGAAAATTTATTGTGCTTTTTGAAGTGGAAGTATTGCAAGAATAGGCTTAACAGTTTTCTGGCTGGTTAATGCTTTTGTGGTACACTTGCTCTTGGTGCCATATGAGGAATAGGTACTTGAATGTGTAGTCCTTTTGCAGTTGAACTTTTTTTATTTGGATGTTTTTTTTCCCTCTGTGTGGTGTTGGAGTTGGGGCTGCGATGGGGTGGGTTTTCTGCATGTTATGTGACTGAGGGAGGAGTGTATTTTGTGTGAGTGGGAGATGATGTAGGGGGGTGGGTGGGGATAATGTCCTGTGGGCCTGTTCAGTGTAGTTGAGCAGTGTTGAAAAGCAGAAAGATGACAAAATATAGAGCACAATAGGATTTGAACTTATATTTTTTTTGGATAGAAATTATAATGACAATCTTCCGTCACCTAACTTTCTGCTTGTGTATGATTTGACACAATACTTGCCCATACACGTTTTACCACACTGAACACAGCCCTCAGCTTTGGTCTACAGTATAAGCTATTTCAGACACTGGGTTAAGAGAGGAACTGATAGAGGGAAGGAGAGATTTTTGTTTTTCTTTGAATGTAACTCACCTTTATTTACACTGCATGGACTGAATACAAGCAGCACTGCAGCACCACATTTGATCTCATCAGTCATTTGACAACAACAAGCTATCTTTGTTCCCTTTGTTTCAGAAAAAGACTGTACTTGATCATTGTTCTGATGGAATAAAACATTGACTCACATAAGGACTTTGAAGGTTTGATGATGTCTGAATGATTTCCTCTTGACTTGATTTGACTTTGGTATCAGGATATAAAGTAAACAAAGTTTTACAAAGCTGATTTGTCTCCAGAACTGTTCCCTTCTGAGTCTGCTTAGTCAATGGGACTGATGATACCAGAGGGGAGGGACATCCCACTTTGGATCTCAATGGGCGTTCAAACTGAAACCATGGGAAATCTCTTGATTTGCAAAATAGCTCATTTATAGACCAGAGTAATCAGAATTTCCACGTGTCCTGGAAAACCATTTTTCAATTTTCCAGGCAAGGAAAACATATGGAAAAAAATTCAGTTGTCCTGGAAAGTTACCATGCTACCAGTTAAGAGTTTGGATACAGGATCTCTATTTTTTCTTCAGTATTTTTAACATTAATTAATTAATTCATTCATTAATGCTGAACCCATCCAGACTGAAGGAACATGTATGTAGTGAATGAAAGTGTTTTAACAAGCCAAAAATGTTTAGTTTAGGATTGTCCAAAGTAGCCATGTTTAGCTTTAATGACACCTTTGCACACTCATGTCATTCTGTCACCAGATTCACCTTAAACAGTTTTTGCTTCCCATGTGTCTACAGTTGATTTCAATCAATCAATCAATATTTATTTGTATAGCGCAAATCATAATCGCCGATTATCCCTAGGCGCTTGACAATTCAAGGCCGAAATCTCATCAATCAATTTGTTCCATGTCTTGCCTTTGTTTTAGACCATCAGTTGTGTTGTGCAGAGGAAGTGTGGGTTCGGAGTCAGCAGCCCTATTAGTGCTACCACAACTATTGTACAAACCATATCATGGCAAGAAACAAGTGAGAGAAAAGGTAGTCCATTACTTTAAGAAAGGAAGGTCAGCCAATCTGTAAAATCTCAAGGCCTTTGAATCTGTTCCAAGTGCAGTCATCAAATCCAGCAAATGCAGTGATGAAAAGCACAGAAACAACCAGCACTTGAATCAGTTTGCTTTTGCAATTTTTATGTTAGACCAGTGGACAAAAAAATATTTATTTTTCAGTGATTATTCAACATAGACCTTTTAAATCATTCACTAATTTTATTGAATAAATAGTACTTCAAGATTTATATCTGGTTTTTTAGCCATGCATTAACCATTTGCCACTCCATGTCCAATTCTATCCATTTTGAATGTTTGCTGATATGTCTCAAGAGCATGGGTTTTGTTTGAAAAGTAGAGGGGTTTCTCTAGAAATCTTAAATGTAAATTTTCTGGTAATGGTTAAATGTCATTTATTGCTTAAGTTGACGAGGGGAACAACAGTGATCTTAGAAACTGAACACACAAAATAATGAATTCATTGGATGAAAAAGGAAAAAATATATATACTGTATATAAGAGGAACAAAAAAATACCCTAAGAATCAGAATTGTCAGGTAAATGAACAAAAACAAGAAAATCAGAGGGGGAAAATGAGCTAAATAATAAAGTCACACAAAACTGAACAAAATCTCACCAAAAATTAATAAAATAAAATAAAAACAAAGAATAATCCACAAAATAACATACAATTTTGTTTCCAGAGCTGTGTGTTGCAGCGAGCCAACCAAGAAATCCTAATCTTTAACTGTGTCAATGTACGGTAACTCTCCAGTTTCCCACATTCCACAAGCGCGCGCGCGTGTGTGTGTGTGTGAGAGAGAGAGAGAGAGAGAGAGAGCTGTACTATGACCCTGTGAGAGCACCTCCACTTCCTAGTGAGTCTCCGTGTTAGTGCAGGAAACTCAGAGCTACACAGGTGTTTCACACTCTGCTTGACCTGTATTGGATCCATATGAGGTCGGGCTCAGACACCATGGAGCTGGGGGAATGCACCAGAAACGTGGGATTTCAGGAGGCGCCAGTGTCCTCTGTACCTGCTGATCCCACTAAATCCGCGGACAGACGGGACTCCGTGTGCGTGACTCCGGATTCGGACGCAGCGGAGGCGTACACGCAGATCAAACCGTACGCCGGGATGCCCAAGGAGGTGCTGCTGCTGTACTCGTCCCAAGCCCGGTACCGTGTTCCCCGTGAGATCCTGTTCTGGCTGACCTTGGCCTGCACCCTGGCCCTGGTGGCTCTGACCATCACGGTGATCGCCCTGTCGCCCCGATGTCTGAGCTGGTGGCAGGTGTCACCGGTTTACCAGGTGTACCTCCGCTCCTTCAGAGACTCAGACGGAGACGGGGTGGGAGACCTCAGAGGTAACACATGTACCGGTAGTAGTACAGGTCCCCTTTCATTAGTCATCTACTGTCAAACATTTCAGGAGTAGGGCTGTAGGATAGTTTTTTAAAAATTATTAAATATAGTTATTTAAATAAGTAACATTTGGGGTCTCCATAAGACCCTGCTTTTCCCCAGCGCCAGATCTGTTCATTGTTTGCATCATGTTGTTCATTTTGTTTCTTATTTTGTTCAGTTTCTTGAGTGTTGTGTCCGTTTTCATTATTTAGTCCATTTCTTCAAATTTTCTTTGCTCACTTTGTTGATTATTTAGTTAATTTTGTTCATATTCTTTATTACTTCGTTAATGTCTGTTCACTTTGTAAATCTTAGTAAGTAAACTATTTTTGCAGCGCTTCAGATAAAATCACAAAGTGCAGAGTGGCACAAGACAAAAATAAAGCAATTAAAATTAAACATTAACATAGCATACAAACATACCGTTAAAATAAGAGAACCAAGCCACCCAGTTGACTTAAAGCTTCACTTTATGGATTGTTTTGTTCATCTTTGTGTAGTTTCTTGATTATTTTGTTAGGTTTTGGTTCCATAATAAACTCATTCAGGAACAAAATCCATGCATTGATTCAGTAACAGTTCACCACAACTTGTAGAACTGGTAAAGGCACATCTGAGGGGATGCAGATCCTGCACACACCTCCCATGTCCCCTGATTCCAACAAAAGCATCAGAAATGGAACCATGAACAAAGTATTGCTTTCAGCAAGAACCAAACGGTACACATCACACCGGTGTTGTGTCATAGTTATGGTACACTCCTCCTTTAGGGGGAAACCAAAGCAAACCTAAAAGAAAACCAACAGAATGAAATTGGTTTGCAAATTGCCCTAAAACATGTCTACCTCCTATTCACTGACATCACAAAACAAAATTTGATCAAATTTAAATCATGTACATTCAGCCTCCCATCATCCTGTTGGTGAAATGACCCGACCCACTGGTCCTACCAGATACCTATTTTCATCCTTTTGAGTCCCCATATGAGCACTGTATGTTACTTTTAATCCTACTCAACAGTCAGTATGCTAGCTTGTGTTGGGTAGTAGAATATATAACAATAATTAGCAAAACAGAAAAACTGATGGTCCTGTTTTTACTTTAGCTGTGTCCCAATTCAGGGGTTGCTGACGTCAGCCACATTGTTTGGCCATTGACATCATCGCTGAGAGCGAATGCTGTCCAATTTTGACGTCTCACATATGTGCACAATGGTCACAGAAATAACTTGAATCTGAAAAAAGTAATAATAAATAAAAATTTTATGAAAATTAACCAATGAAA